>JARHVA010001446.1:3005000-3052500 GCA_037957365.1 Torreya grandis | reverse complement strand
AGTCTTGAGACATGGCAATAAACAATAGCATTTCTCAGCTCCAGATTCTCATTTTTAATGGTAATAATTATGATTTTGAGAAATTAAAATGAGAACATTGTTTTTCTCACAAGATGTTTGGGATTTGGTAGAAAATGGCTTTATAGAACCACAGGATGAGGCTACCCATCAGGCATTAACTCGAGCACAAAAGGAAGAGCTTAAAGAGAACAAGAAAAAGAATACAAAAGCTCTATCCTTAATCCAACATGCAATGGATGAATCCATTTTTTCTACAGTTATAGCTGCAACGAGATCCAAGTGGGCATGGAAAATATTAGAAACTACCTATAAAGGTAATACAAAGGTGAAAATAGCTAAATTGCAATCTCTTAGGAGAAATTTTGAAAATTTGCAAATAAATGATTCATAATTTATAGACCAGTTTATGGGTCAACTATTGAATATTGTGAATCAAATTATTTCTAATGGAGAAATAATAACAGATCAGAAGATCATAGAAAAAATACTTAGGAGTTTACCCAGCAAATTTGATGCAATAGTTATAGCTATTGAGGAAACCAATGATTTGGAACAGTTATTAGTAGATGAATTAATGGGATCTTTGTTAACACATGAATCCAGAATGAATATGAATAACAATACTTATTTTGAGAAAGCTTTCAAGTCTCAGGTATCATTTGGCAAAGGAAGAGGAAGGTCAACCTTCAGAGGAAGAGACAGAGACAGAAATGAAAAGAACAATCCAGATCAAGGTGATAATAATAATCAAAACTACAACAATAGAGGATGTGGCAACAATCACTTCCAAAAAAGTTCACAAAGGTTTGGTAAATCTAACATTCAATGTTATTACTACAAAAAATAATGACATTATGCAAGTGAATGCAGAAAGAAACAAGGAGATGTGGACAAGTAGAATGCTAATTACATAAATGAATCTAGTTCTAATTTTAGAAGCTTATTTCTCACTTGTCATGTTGCTCAAGAAGATGCTAGAGATATTTAGTTTTTAGATAGTGGATGCAGTAACCATATGATAGGGAATAAATAATTCTTTGCTAGTCTTGATGATTCCATAAAATATGAAGTGAAATTAGGAAATGATAACAAAGTGGATGTAATGGGTAAAGGAGTAATAAATGTTTTGGCAAAAAATGGTGAAAGAAGATTTATTCTTGATGTTTATTTTGTACCTGGACTAAAGCATAATATTATGAGTGTTAGACAGTTAGTACAAAAATGTTACAGAGTATCTTTTATGGATAATGTTTGCACAATACTAGACAAATCTCCAAATGATAGGTTGATAGGAAAAGTGGAGATGACCATGAATCAGATGTTCCCTCTTTGAATTTAGTGCATCCAAGGAGAAGAGGAATCCCACTTCAAAACCATGCATCTAGACAAATCATGGCTATGGCATTTAAGGTATGGACATTTACATTTTGGAGGTTTGAATTTGTTATAAAAGAAAAATATGGTGAAGGGATTACCACCAATAGAATAGCCAGGAAGTTCATGTGAAAGTTGCATTCTAGAAAAACAACATAGAGAGAGCTTTCCAGTAGGAGCCTCATATAGAGCAAAGGTATTAATGGAGCTAGTCCATAGTGATTTATGTGGACCAATGCAAATTCCATCATTTGGAGGTAGTTCTTATTTTCTAACCTTCATTGATGATTTTAGCAGAAATACTTGGATATATTTTCACAAAAATAAACCTGAAGCCTTTAGAAAATTTAAAGAATTCAAGGCTATGGTTGAAAAGCAGAGTGGCCTTTACATCAAGGTACTTAGATCAGATAGAGGAGGTCAATATATGTCTAATGAATTTCAAGATTTTTACAGATATCATGGCATTAAAAGGCAACTGAATACAAGGTACACACCACAACAGAATGGTGTAGCAGAAAGAAAGAATAGAACAATCATGGAGATGATTAGAAGCATGTTGAAGACCAAATATTTATCAAATGAATATTGGGCAGAAGCAGTAGCATGTGCAGTATATATTCTGAATAAAAGCCCAATAAAGAGTGTCAGAGATTGAATTCCACAAGAAGCTTGGAGTGGTAAGAAGCATAGTGTACATCATTTCAGAAATTTTGGTTGTATTGCATATTCTCTTATACCATTTAAATTGAGAAGAAAACTTTACGATAGAGATGAGAAATACATTTTTATTGGCTATAGTGAAGAATCAAATGCTTATAAGTTGTATAACCCCATTTCAAAGAAAGTGATTATTAGCAGAGATGTGAAATTTAAAGAAGAAGAAGCATGGGATGGTAGCATTGATAAAACCATCAAAATTGGAGCACCAATTCCCTAAAATGAAGAAGAATCTGAAGAACAAAATTTGCAAGGTGATCATTCCTCTCCATAAGCAAGAACAAGCACTCCAATAAGAATACCTAGGAGCTTATCACAAGGTGAATCATCTGGTCATGCATGCCATCCTACTCCAAATTGACAAGTGATGAATCAGATCCAACTCTTGCCACTTTAAGATCAAGATTTAAAGGTAAGAAAATGAGAAACTTGAATGAGATTTATAAACAAGAAGAAGAGAAGTTAGATTTGTGTTCAAATTTTGCTCTTTTCTCTCATGATCCTATGTATTATGAAGAAGCAGTTAATGAGGAACACTGGATAAAAGCAATGGATGAAGAGATGAATGTCATTGAAAGAAACCAAACATGGGATCTAATTAATCTACTTGAAGGTAAAGATTGCATAGGAGTCAAATGGGTTTATAAGACCAAATTTGATGCAGAAGGAAATGTTGAAAAGCACAATACAAGGTTAGTAGCAAAAGGTTTTGCACAAGAACATGGAAACAACCACTAGGTTATGAAGTGCATGGACATGAAGAAAAAGTATACAGATTGAAGAAGGCCCTCTGTAGTCTCAAGCAAGCACCAAGAGCATGGTATAGCAGGATTGATTCATACATGACAAACAATTGATTCAGCAGAAGCAATAGTGAGCCTACATTGTACACAAAAATCAACAAAGTTCAGATTTTGATTGTGTATTTGTATGTTGATGATTTGATTTTCACTGGAAATTTGTTTGTAGACACATTTAAATCAGCAATGAAGAAAGCATTTGAAATGATAGATTTGGGATTAATGAATTAATTTTTGGGCATAAAAGTTGTACAATTAGAGAAGGGAATTTTTATTTGTCAAACTAAATATGCAAAGGATGTGTTAAGGAGATTTAAGATATTGAATTGTAAATCAGAACCTACACCAGTTGCTACAGGGACCAAACTTAGCATAGAAGACAAAGGGTCTATTGTTGATTCTACAACATTGAAAAGACTAGTTGGTAGTTTGATGTATCTTACAGCTACAAGACCAGATATCATGTATAGGGTCAATTTAATCTCTAGATTCATGGAGTCACCAAAAGACTCACATTGACAAGTTGGAAAGAGGATATTGAGATATGTGGCAAGAGCAATAGAATATGAAATTTTATATTCCATAACTAATGATTTTTGTTTGATTAGTTATACTGATAGTGATTTTGTAGGTAGCATTGATGATAGGAAGAGTACTTCTAGACATGTCTTTCTTTTTGGAATAGGTGTGGTCACATGGGCATGCAAAAAGCAACCTATAGTGACACTTTCATCAGCTGAAGCAGAATATGTAGCAGCCACATTAGCATCATGTCAAGCAACTTGGATGAGAAGAGTATTCACAGATTTATTACAAGCACAGAAGGAGTCAACACCAATCTTTTGTGACAACAAATCAGCGATTGCATTGTCAAAAAATCATGTTTTTCACAAGAGGAGCAAGCACATTGATACAAGATTTCATTTTATCAGAGAGTTAGTGAACAATGGAGAAATTCATTTTGATTTCTGCAGATCTGAAGACCAATTGGCAGATATATTCACAAAGGCATTAGCAAAAGAGAGCTTTGATTATCTAAGACAAAATTTAGGCATTGTAAATGTTGAAGTAGTTATTGGTAGAAATTAAGCGGGAGTGTTAGAAATTGGAGATAATTTTTCCAACTACCAATTCGCCTCCCTCATGCATGCAGTTTGCATGATCACTGCCTTTTGTCTTAGCACAGTCTGCATGCTTAATTATTTCGGTCTTAGCTCATCTGCAGTTAAACAGTAGTTTATCTTTCAGTTTTATTTGTTTTTCAAACTCTACGTGATTGTATTAAGTTATGTGCTCTACTAAGAGATTTAGGGTAGTTAAATTCTTTAGAGGATATGTTTGTGAGAAATTTCCCTAAATTGAAGGAGTTGAGTAATGGATTTATAGCACTGTCGGGATTAAAAACCTTGGAGTTGATAGATTGAAACAGGTTAAGAAATATTCCCATAGGGTTCTGCGCGTTCATATATTTGGAAAACTTGGTATTTAACGGCTTGTTATTCTTGACTCTTCCCGCTGGATTCAGGAAGCTCAAAAAGTTGACACTTTTTTAGACATTGTTATAAACTCGTCATGTTTCACTAATATGGAATGTTTGAATTTTTTAAAATTACAGAATTATTCCAAGCTGGATGGGACAACAATGTAGAGAATAGTGAAACTATAGCAATGTCATTATGTAAAATTAATTGAGAGGTGGGAAAATTGAAGGAGGAAGTTCTTGGTAATGTGATTCTTATTGAAACACGATTCATATTAAAATATTAGTGTAAATGTATGGCATGGTTAGGATTTATTACTTGTTCTATTAATTTCTTCTTGGCAGGATTGGAAGGAGTGGAAGCGTGGAACGAGTGTGTCTGCTTGGGAGCAAGTGAATAGAGGTGGATAACAGTACAAATGAATTGGTGGAATCCTCAACTTCCACATGTATGGTAGTGATAGGCCTCCCTATTGACATGGAATGACGACGGAAAAAACATGGATGACCTCTTCAAGACGATTGAGCTTAACCAGTATGCACAAACTATGGGTGTGTTGGCATCAGCTCGTCTGAGTAGGACTTTTCAAACTGCAAACTTTTTAAACTGTACATCACCCGCAGTCACCACCAAACTCATCACAATTGCCTGTCCAGTGTGTGCATGAATGATCAAAATTTTAACCTGAGTCAGTTGACGTCGACGTCCATGCTAGTCGTGACTGTGTTACCTCCGTTAAAGTTTTCTTCCATTTTGATTTTAAATTCACAATATCCTGCTTCTTGTTATTTTAAAATTTGAAAAATCCAACGCACCAAACAAATGTGATTTATTATTATTTTTTGGTCTTTTGTTTTTATTTACGTTGGAGTTGATTTTAAAATTCGATCAGATGGCAATTTCAAACCAAATGGAGATTTCGTTGGGCCAGTGGAGATCAGAATGATGAACAATGGGAATGGCATGGGTTTGTTTGCCATGGAAAATATTGATGAAGCCCAGGCATTGTTGATCAGTAAGTACTTGGCCATAACTCACAAGCCTATGGAGTATCATATTACACTGCTTCACATTGGAATATACTACAATTATTGTTGCAGTGGTTTTATCTGCAAGGGTAACACACATTATAAACAAGAATGCAAGCTCGTCTCAGCCCCCTTCAGGTTTGTCAATAATGTTTTTCCATCTTTCTAAGTAAATTTTTGTCTTAAATTAGGAATATGAATGTGTATGTATGTGTGTTGCAAGAGAAAATAAAGGGTTGAGAAAGATGATTAAAAAATTGTGGTTTGCAGAGTGTGGTATCTCCCCATGATGATAATGGAGAATATCGATGACGTCATGTCCTGTTGCGCAAATATTGGAAAATATGTACCCTTTGTTGAGAAGGATATCCTACATTCATTTTAATTTTGAAATAACATATGAAAACATGTATACTTCTATAACGATGATACATTGCATTGATTTTGAGTTTGTTGTTATAAACGATGTTTTGGTTTTATATTTGTTCACAATATGGTTCTGTAAACTTTTTTTTAATTTTAATTTTAAATTAAAATTAAGTTTATTATTTTGTATTAATCATAGATTTTTTTATCCCAAATCATTTTTCAATATTTTTGTTTAATTTATGATTTTAGATTAATATTTATGTATTTTTAAAATTGAGTCGGCTCTTGTAAATGGTTATTAAAGAGAATCCTTTCTTGAAAATAAGGGGCTGGTTAATTTTTAGGGGGAAAGTTTAAGGGGGTGGAGAAAAAGACAAGCTTGGAGTTTCCCATACATGCTCTTATTTTTTAGGAAGATATTCTACTAAATGTAAATTTATGAGTGATCAAAATTTGTCTAAAATTTAATTATAAATAAAAATATATAATTTTAAATATTATCCCCTATAAAATTATAGATTACACTCAGAATTTTTATACCATGGGACCACTTTTGCTATATATGCTCCTAAATTTACTCTACAATACCCCTTAGAAACATTTAGGAACCACCTTCCATGGAACCTCTTCCTCAGTATTTTTGTTAGGAATTATAATATTCCCATAAGTATATATATTAACCTATACATTATTTTTATTTTATATTATGATACCTTATTTATTTATATTTAATTTGGGAAATACTACTTTACTCTATTCTTAACCATTCTAGATATTCTCTGTGATCCAGAAGGTCAACTAGGTTTCTTAAGCTTATACAGACAACATTATATGTAAATACATTAAGAAATGGGTATAATTATCACTACTTTATTCACATTGAATTTGTCTCATATGTTGTAAGCTTACCTTACCAATCATAGACAAAGTACCTGACATCAGGGTTGACAAAAATATTCCACTCAATTGAAAACAATGTACCCTAATATAAATAAAGCCATGTACCAACACTTTTCACAAGCTTATGAGAACAACCATAAAGCAAACAATGCAAACAAGCTCCTGAAAATCTATTCGCCTTCCTAGGTGATATGAGGGTTCTAAGCACAAGTTCATTATCAAAACAAAGAGTTTCATAGATCTATATACACAACATTCTCTTTTGTGCTATTTGAAACAGATATATCTTTCTTCCCCTAATAATACTGTCCTTTTGTTAAATGACAAACCTGTACCATCACACACACTAATCACAACCATGTGAGTAGTTACTTTGTGATAGGATAGAAAACATATGCATTATATTCAATCACATAATAATAATAATCAATGAATTTCAAGTAACTAATCATCTATTAGTTAAAAAAATGCTGAGATCAATTAAACAATAGCTACATAATAAAATCCACAATAATTGATTTCATATCCAACACATATCCATGTGGCAACCAAAACCACAAAGGAGTTTCACCAGCATAAGGAGATTTTGACAAATAAGTGTTTTATAACATAATAAATACAACTTAAGGGACACTTAAGGAACTACAACTTCATAACAACAAGTGACCCTTCTCTTGTCAATTTTTTTGACACGAAAATATTTTCCATCTGACCATATTTTGGAATGCTTAGTCATCTTAATTATGCCATATCATTTTAAAATAACTATTAATTCAATTACAACAAAAAATTATGAATTTATATAAAAAATGTTTTTACAAGTCACCGATCATTCACATCCTCCCACTATGTCCAATGCTTCTTATGTAACTATCTTTTGGTTGATAGCATGAAGATTCTCTAAATGTGAACCCATCCATTAAAGAGTAGGTTGGTCTGGAAATAATTTTTGTAGGTCATGTGGGGCTGGTTTCTATATATGTTTTCATCTCCAATCAATCTTTCAAATCTCATCACTAGTCTTCTCCTCTTCATATTTTTAAACCACACAACCATTTTTGAAGTATTAAAGAGTATGACCTAGTAATCAAACATGTAAATAAGTAATTTATTTATAAAAAAAAACATATGAATCATCATACATTGTATGTGTTTGTTATGAATATAAATAGATACCAAGTTTCAATAAAAATCCTTTTCCAAGAAGGTTGTTCTTTAACTTTACCCTGCATAAACAAATGAGTTTAAGAAAAATTCATAAACATTCTTCGTAAGCTTTGAAAACATTAGTTCTAAAATTATTCATGTGATGAAAACAAATCCTCACTTTATTGTCCCAAAATTCAATCTCCTACTTTTCCATATGAATTTTATCACTCTTATTTTCCACCAAAATTGCAAACTATCACAACAAAGGTAAAATGAATTTGTGGCATCCCTTATTGTTATATTATGTGGATATTGGATATGTGCTACCTTTGAGCCATAGTTTTTCCAAGTTTTCATCACACATAGAAAACTCAATGAAATAAAAACAACATAAAATTTTACCAATTTATGCTACAAATTGCACTTGATGTAGTAGTGAATATACAAGTTACATATGATCACAGACTTATGAATGCTATGCATTTACATCATGTTCATGCTGGGGCATTATCACATTAATGGTATGCCTTATACCATAGGAATCTCTCCCCAATGAATTTTTATGATACTATCCTTCCTACTTTCTATTTATCATATAGAGCAGCTTGTATTGCTTAGAAATTTCTTTTTATTTATCTACATATTGTGTATTACAAGAATATATTCATTGTTTTATTGCATATTATTGTTACACAAATGCATTATTAATTCTCTTGCATACCTGATGATAATTTACTTAAATATTTACTATGACTTGGTACCATCTCATTCATGCTACTACTAATGCATGGATGTGTATTAATTTTATATCTCTCCTTCTTAGGGACATATTGCCATAGTGGGCATGTTTCTTTTCCCTATCTTGTATTTCAATTAGGGGCATCATACCCTTGGTAATCTTATTATTATATATATCTTACACATACCACTCTTAAATAAGCAAATATTATTCTTGCATTTCATTATTGAGTTATTGACTAAATATTGGCATTTGGAGCATCACATGGGCTTTCCTACATAACTAGATGCTAACGATATTTATCCCTACACAAATTTATCATATATACATAACTTGTTTCCTTTGGGGGAATATTCACAACCATATACTCTTCTTAAGTCTCATTTATCATAGATTACTTAAATGGAGATCCCTTCCCCATCATGCCTTGTAATCCTACATTAAAGGGCATATATGCCCTATGTACTTCTTACAATTTATCACATTGTTGTTATCATATTGGATACATATATGGCTATATATTGTACACATTAGGATGTATATTTTATCCTTGTCATTATCAAAATTATGATTTATATATTTCAATTGGGACCTCATGCCTATACAAACCTCATGAACTACTCACTTTCTATGTCTTATGCCAATGAAGGCATCTTGCTATCATTATCCTCTCCTTATGAGGGACTCTACTCATTTCCTTTCAGGGCATCATAAAATAAAACCATATCATGAGCTTGATGAATTATATCTATATATTTTTTCCCAACAAGGAGAATTATACCCACTTATCTTACATGGCTCATTGATTACAACTCTATCTACCTTTCTATACAGGGGCATGAAACCCACACAAACTTGGTTTTTTAACACTAATACATTACATATGAGGGAATAATAGCCAAATATTTTCCATGAATATTAGTAATACATATCCTATATGTGGATCTTATAACATTGATGTAGTCAAGGATACAACATCCAATGAAGGACAACCTTATTGTTTTACCCTTCCACTATATGCACACATATAATATAAGATTGAAAACTAAAACACACACTTTTTTTGATATCATTTTGAGGAGATGTAGAGATTAAACAAAGAATCATACTCACTTGTTATTACTATGGCTATAGCACAAGAGAAAAATTATACAAAGCTCATTTGTGGAGTGAAAAATACACTTTATTACTCTAAGATTCCTCTTTGTGGTCCTACACTCACTTGGATGATATTATCCAACTTCAATCTGACATTCATGGCTCATACAAGTGTTGAGTGACATTCATGGCCCTAGTTTTCACCTAAATCTCTCATGATCATTCAATGAATGTTTAAAGGACATGCTCTAGGCAAGATACTCTAGATCCTAACCCCTCATACTCACATCTTGGCCTAGTCACTTATGTGGGAGTCATTGTTGGCTGTGTAGCCACACTGTTCCACATCATCACCTAGACCTTAGATCTAAATTTATTATTATTATTATTATTATTATTATTATTATTATTATTATTATTATTATTATTATTATTATTATTATTATTATTATTATTATTATTATTATTATTATTATTATTATTATTATTATTATTATTATTATTATTATTATTATTATTATACACACATTGGATCATTCTAAGACCTTTTCTAGGTTTTCCCTTTTGCATTATCTTCACTTATAGGTCTATTCATTCCTCATCCTTATGTGCACTAGGATAATATGCAAAAGTAAGATATTAGGGATAATCATTCTAGAAATGGGCTAACAATCCACATATATAATCATAGTGTTCTGGAAACCTTCATCTGTCATGCCCCAAAGCATGACCTATATCTATTTATTAATGCCTTTAGTTGTCATAACTAAATTTTTTTGGTCCAAATCTATAGGATCATGTAGTAGATCATCACATGCTTCAATATTGTGCATCATAGAGTTCATTGATAACCCAAAAAAATAATTGAGGTGTCATATATCTTATAATGCATAGACACCTTGGTCTTAATCATATATTTTATAAGGGGGTTGTAGTAGTTATCATGGCCCTCAGGGTAAATCTCATAGGGGTTTACCAAGGGGCACACACTACGCTTTGGGGAATTTTTATAGTTACTCCTCTCCTCCTTAAATTTATCAAACCACAAACTAGACTATGTGTAATGTGTTTGGTTGGATAACAATTGTTATATTATAAACTCTATCTATGTGACCTACACCTCCATCACTAGGGTGACTCATGTGTCTTCTATTCCAAAAGTCTTGACCTTTAGTGTTGTTTTGTTCCTTTCTATCTTTGAAGAATGTACTCATAAAGAGGGTACACTGAATTGGCATAATTAATCCACCAAAAAACCATTAGGCATGCTAACATTAGGTGAAACAAATATGAAAACTTAGACATGAGTGTTTTAAACCTAACAACATATGTGTGGATGCTCTCCCTTATATCTTGTTTTACCACCTTGAACCTAATGATGCTTTATTATTCAAACATAGGGATGTTGAACTCTCTCAAGAATGCATCCTTTAAGAAGTCATAATCGACTATTTTATATCTAGGTCTAGCTTCCTATACTATGTATGTGCATGATCCAAAAAAGTGATGGTAAACTAACTTGTTTCACAATCAAGAAAAGTGACTCGCTTCCTATGAAAAATGATCTCACAGTTGTGAACATTTTTAGTGGTGTTCTCGACCCCATCATACAATGATAAGATCAAAGTCATCCCATAGTAGACCTAAGGGACACTTACACATGTAACTAGTTACTACGAGACTTACATTACCCGTATACTACTAAAAGATACACGTGAGCCTTGAATTACTCTATCTAGTGGCATTGTGCCACTAATGATTGTAGTCAATTTTACCATGGATCGTCTAGATATTTGGAACACTTTATGAGTTTCTAATGGTCTTCTAACTCTTGTTAATCCACTCTAAGTTGACCCACTTTTTTTAAGGTATTGTGGCCCTTATAATGGCTATCATACCATATTGTATGGTATTTACGTGATGCACTAGTTATGTTTCCATGAGGTTAAATGATGGGTATATTAATAAATACTCTAGTAGACTACCCTTTTTTGCATGCATGAAAAATCCTCCTATGTCATTGACTTATATAGTGTTCTAATATTCTTCCTCTAATTCAAATTAATCTGCATGAACATAAATATCAAGTTGAGGAGAACCAAACACTCCTTTGTTAGATTCCTCATATCTATCCCCATCTTGGGATCTTTTATCTTATTGCAAGTCACATTCTTACTCATTGGCCCTCAATTCTTAATCATTGGAGTGTAAATAATCTACACAAAAGCCCTCCATTTTCCCTTATCTATATGTA
The DNA here is from genome assembly GCA_037957365.1 of Torreya grandis. Lineage (NCBI taxonomy): Eukaryota > Viridiplantae > Streptophyta > Pinopsida > Cupressales > Taxaceae > Torreya > Torreya grandis. Next base: position 3,040,567 of record JARHVA010001446.1, on the reverse strand, counting down.
TGGGTCCTCATGGCATTTCTTGAGTTAGACTCCCTCATTTTCATAGGATCCATCTTAGTCATTATCCTCTATCGATTCTCATCATATATGTGCCTCTTAAGCTTGTGCTCATTTGGTCCCTCCATGTTGAAACTATCCTTTCTACCTTAAATAATCCATTCCATGTTCACCTTTAACCTTTCATATAGTTCACATGTGTGAGGGTTTAGTCAAACATTTGTATGTTATCTTGATCACTCCTAGTTACCATCACAAAGATAAAATGAAACTAATCCTAGTAACAAAACCAAAATATTGTGTTGAAGTCTAGTCACTTATCAAACATGACCATCCATATATGCAATCCAACATTTTACAACACATATCATTCATCATATGTATCACGTAAGGTAATCTTATACACTCACTCAAGGTATAAAGAGGGGAGATAAGGGTAGGCTAGGGTTAGTTATGTGAAATGAAAGTTGGTGAGAGCATACGTTAGGGTGCTTTGACACACATGTGATTTTCCCAATGTCATACTTATCACTAGCATAGATGTGTCCTTTCCATAAGACTTCCATAAATCATCAACAAAACACGATACATTATGAAACAAGTAATTCTAATTAAGGAAATAGTGTTATTTAATTCTTAAACATGTATAACCATCATAAAATCAATAACATAACTTTATTGATTATTATCCCCATATTACATAGTTGTTCACATTTTACAAATTACTCATGGTGCTTACAATGCTATAACATTAGCTATAGGTCCTATCTCTAATCAAGCTATTAATAAATTCCTATAAATCTAATCAAGTAACACTAATTGTCTCAATAGATGACTAGTAAGCAATTATTAATCAACTATTAATCAAATTTTAATTGACTATTGACTGAGTATTAACCAACTATTAATTGATAATTAACTAACCCTTATTATTATTATTATTTTCTTTCCTTTAATAGGTTCCTAAGATATTTTACTACCACCAAATGCAACCACCTTACATTTATTAAAACATTATGCCCTCCTAGTAGTTAATACATTATGTTACTCAGTACCATGTATTATCTTCTTTCACCATCTCTTCACACATGTCTATCAAGATTAATTATCATAATTGACTCCTATTGTTTACCCCACATTGATCTCCATTATAATTATTGGGTATATGTGGTTGCATGTTTGGATCCTATTATTTTATTATTTAGCACATTTTGACATGGTTTCCAACAGTTCACCATATAGTCCATGTTCAGTGTGGATGAAGTTTATGTGTTTGGATTGTGCACGCTTCTCCTCAACTATTATATCTAGTTTGTATTTGCCTGTTGTTAACTTATGCATATTATTATTTATTAGGGACTTAAATTAGTTCTTAGGGTTAGCAAAATTTCACAACAATAAGAATTGAGTGATACTTGAGGCTATAGAGTAGGACTTATAGCATCTTGAATATATGTATGTACTTGTTCCCATCTCATCCTCAACTTTAAAAAATATGCATTAATGTTACTTGTGTTTTATCACATGATTTGGTTCATTTTCAAAAAAATTAAATATAAAAATGCTCATCCAATAGCCATATATTATTTGCAAATTTAAAAAGCAAGAGCTAAAATCTAAGATCCTAAAAAATTGATTATTTTTTGTATGGAGATTAGTAAATTCCCTTGAGATCTAAATTCAATATAAAGTGCTTTCAGTGTCACATATCAGATCTAAGGTAAAAAAAAGGTGTGTTTCATGTTAGATATTAAATCTAATATCAAAAATAAATTATTTTAGTGTCAGATATTAGATCCAAGGTCAAAATAAAATTCTTTTAGAGTCAGATACTTAGGAATTTATCTAAACATTGGGAATTTTTTAAAGTAAGACTCAATTAAAAAATGAGTGAACATCATTATGTTTATCTAAATTTTAATTAATATATTAATTAACCCTAAATCAGATAAATGAGTAGAAGGGCATCCATTTTTAAAACTATCTTTTGACAATCAAAATGAAATAAAAGTACTAAAATCAACAAATCACAATCAAATGAAATAAGATTAACTATGAATACAAAAAAATATTCATCTATTTAATGTATACGATTTGACTATGGGAAACTAAGTAAAGGTTAGAACCAATAAATAGAGATTAACTATGCAAGTGCCATAAGAACTATTACTGATACTGATGAAAGACATGATAGTCAAAAGTGGAACAAGATTGACTAGTAATATTATCCTGAGTTAGTCCATTTTATACTTTAATGAAAATAATGGAAATTAGTGCATATTCATCTATGACAGTTGGAAACACACATATTTATGGATTTTGACCTTTATATGAACATGAAATCCATATAAATGACTTATTCAAAGTTGAAACTTTAATAGGGATTACAATAGTTAAAAACTAGAAAAATATAAAAGGAGGGAGCGTAATGGTTTGAGTTTATCCCAATCACCACCCTGATGACTAATTACTACCTATGTATCCTCTACTCTAAAGAAGGAAATAAATCCCACATAGTTTTTCCACTTCAATTGATTTATGCAATTTTTATTCTTTGACTACATGTATGCATCTACAGATGACTTGAATAGTTGATAATGATTTACTTTGACTTAGATGCAAAATGATCTTTCCATGTTTAAGGGTTGCTTCAAATGATCAGAATCATATTTGGAAAGAATAGGGAATCTTTTCTTAGTTTGTTATAGTGTAAGAAATGGATCCAGGAATGGGAGGAAATAATAGTGAACTTACATTTTGAATAAAGTATTTGACAATAGTATAAAGTTATATTATATTAGGATAATATTTATAATATAGATAAAATATTTATAAGATTTTACGGATGGTTACAAGATGTAACTAATTCCTGTGAACCAGCTTATTTAAACTCAAAAACAAACTAATTAGAAACATTAAATTAATAACTTTTGGATCATGAAATCATCTGACAAACTCCCCCTTGATTCAAAGGTGTATAATAGATGAATGAATTGGAGAAATGACTCTAAAGTCATAAAAGAAACTCTATCATAACTATAAGTGGTGTACTATACCTTTAGCACTGACCAAAAACAATGCCACTCCATAAAGAAGCCCACCCATATGAGTTGTGGAAAAAAATGGTTGATGAACATGATCAAGACCTTCTCATCCCTAATTATCAACATACCATAATGCAATAAAACATAATTAAGGATATCCAACTGCATCGACCCACATAAGGTCCCACAAAATAACCCATCCTTAATATCCAACAAATGCTAATGAACTTTACTCAATATAAAAGATGATAGAAACTCCTATTAATTCATACTATCATTTATGACTGGTCAAATTCTAATTAATGCCTAAATCTTGTACCCCTATCAGGAGTGAGGTGAGACACTGTGCATCGAGAGAACCAAAAACAACTATCTCTATCCACTCCATTACATGAATATCAGATATAAAAATCCAAAAATAAAACTAAAATTAAGAACACAAGCCAAAATTTACCATTCAATCATTTAACCCATACTCTAAGAGAATATCTAACTAGAGAGGGTAATTATCTTCCAACCTCTAACAGATCCTCCAACCTCTAATTGTCACTTAGAATGTGTCAATCAAAAAGATATCTGGACATGTAATGGATGGTATTATCTTCAAGAACATAAGCATGAAGTGATATTGTGAAATTTTTTATGACGAAGGTGTTGGTTTCCATAAAAAATGCACCTTTATACATCATTGAATTTTTATCATAAAAATAATATATGGAAGCTTCAAAACATAAAACAAACTATTTTGATGTGTCCAAAATATATAAAAACCTATAGTTTGATTGGTCACATGACCTGCTTTTCATAAAAGTATGAATAGTAAAAAATTTGTTTCAAGAAGCGGAAACTATACCCTTAAGTCATCGATTTGGTTTAAACCAATAATTAGAAGGGAATTGAAACCTGGACCTATCTAACTCCAAAAGAATTAAAAAAATTAACTCTAACCAACTTGAATTTAATAATTTGGATAACTAAAGATAAATATAATTTACTTACACTGAGTATTCTCTTAGATATGAAAAAAATATTACACATGTTTTCTCCAATTTTAAAACCGCTACATAGTAAAAAAATTCCATGTATAAAAAAAACACTACCCTGTGCATTGAGTTGTTTAAGTGGAGCCTACACTAAAAAAATGAAATTATTTTGAATCTTTATAATGTTTTTAATTTTTGGAGCACTATATTAAACATCATACGGATCTGCTATCGTTTCTCTCCAAGCAAATTTGATCTCTTTTGTCATTTTCTAGGTTATTTGCACCATTGAAATAGGATGAAATTAATTTGATATTTTACCATACAGGTTTGAAAATTCTCTATTTTCTTGCATAGAAGCTACCTTCAAGCATCGTACAAATGAGTTGAAATACTTTACTTGAAATAAAAAAAATTATCTGCACAATAGAAGATATTTGCACATCAAATTGTCATACAGGTTGTCATACAACTCTGTGAGTGAAAAAATATTTAATGGGAAATTGTTTTCAAAACTACCACCTTATTTTTGCCACAAATTTATTAGTAAATTCATTAATGCCAATTTTTAGTGTAGACTCTATCAAAATCCTCAAAAGCAATATAAGCCTTTCAAAATGACATTAATAGTATGAATCATCATACCATGTTGGTGGGATGGCTTTGAGAAAATAAATCTACAAATTAAAAAAAAAACCCTACTAATTTTTATTGGTGGACGTGATGTATCAATATAAAATGGAGGCCGTATAATATTATAATTGTCTCTCTTCTCTTTGTCTTCAACTTGCCATGACTACAACCAAATGCTTCTATACTCTTTCAATAATTTCTTGTTGTGGCTTTGATACCACTAATGGCTCTAAGAATGAGGGGAAATAATAGTGAAATTACATTTTGAATAAAGTATTTGATAATAATATAAAATTATATTGTTTTGGGATAATATTTACAATGCATGTAAAAGCTTTATAAGCTTTTATAGGTGGTTACGAGATGTAACCAATTCCTGTGAACCAACTTATTTTAACTTAAAAATTAATTAATTAAATAACCTTTGGATCATAAAATAATCCAAAAGTAAGTGTGCCTCGATATTAAAATATACAATGATAGAATATGTGAATTAGATGTGTCTTTATAACAATCGAAAAGGGAAAAAAACTCACATGACCTATCCTAAAAATAAATACCAATCTATAAGAGAGGGTCTAATTTTGAAAATTGATTTTTTTAAGGGTTAAGGATAGGATTGATCAATAAGGGATAAAAAGGTTTACCACTATTTTCTCCTACTGATCAATCTTGTCTTCAAGGGAAACATGAAAATTTTGGGATCTTGAATATTTGTACAGATGCTTAGATGATTTGTTAGAAATTTGTAACATTTATGTAAGCATAAGATATTAATTTAGAGAGGGATATGTTAATATAAGGTCTTATGATAAATTGAGGTGGTGAAATAGGTCAAAATTAACTCTGAAAATTAATTAAAGTGAAAGTGGGACAAAATTAACATGATCAATTATTCATGACCAAATTTGAGCTACTATATTTGTCCCCCCTTTATTCTATAAATAAAATTACTAATATATGTTACATATTAAACCATTTCTCTCTGTGTGTGTGTGTGTGTGTGTGTGTGTGTGTGTGTGTGTGTGTGTGTGTGTGTGTGTGTGTGTGTGTGTGTGTGTGTGTGTGTGTGTGTGTGTGTGTGTGTGTGTGTGTGTGTGTGTGTGTGTGTGCGTGCGTGTGTGTGTGTGTGTGTGTGTGTGTGTGTGTGTGTGTGTGTGTGAAATATTAATAATAAAATGTGGGATTGAAGGATCAAAAATAGGTGACCTCAAGATTCTAACTTTATTTCCCAATATTCAGTAACTAGTGACCCATTATTTTAGATACATGTGGATGTGAGGGCCTACCATCAAACATTACATAGGGTTCCAAACTCACCCTATCATCTACCTTTGTTCTTACACACCCATGATAACTTTGTTTCATATTATTTCCAAATGAGGCATTGTGTTACATTTAATTTCCATATAGAGTATTTTCTCCCAATCACCCATGTTTGTACAGTTTATTGCATTTTTACGTTCTAAAACTTATAATTTTTCATTACAAAATAACTTTATTATTATTATTATTATTATTATTATTATTATTATTATTATTATTATTATTATTATTATTATTATTATTATTATTATTATTATTATGTTCTAATTTGAAATGCATGCATATGCCACCTATTTGGTGTCTATGTGCACACCTCAAAGTGGGGAAATTTTGTATCATAAAATGCCTCCATTGCCTTTATTTTATGTTAATTAGTGTAAACTTTACATAGTTATTTTTTATAGTTAATTTGGTATAAATAAATAAATATTGATAATTTTGTTGAGTCCTAAAGGTTTAAATTCCATTATTTCATCCAAAGAGCACTATCCATTCTCTCTTTTTATCCCCTCTATCCCACTATCTATATTGTATAATACGATCCTTATAGTCTATTTAAACTGAAGTATGTGGTCAAGATAGTGTTTTTAACTCTCCCATTCCACTAATTTGGCTCATTTCCACATTTCCCACCTTCTTATTTCTAGCCATTGGATGTTGGAATTTTTCCTAATTTTATGAAATTTGAATTCAAAATCACCTATAAATATAAAATTGTAGGTGATAACATAATAGTGTGGCACATATTTTTGAATTTTGAGACCCTGAATATTAAAGTGCTCAAGACAAAAAAAGCTTTATTTTAGTTGTCTAAAACTTAATAAAACACACACACACACACACACACACACACACACACACACACACACACACACACACACACACACACACACACACACACACACACACACACACACACACACACACACACACACACACACACACACACACACACACACATGTATACATATACATATGTATATATATATGTAGACACACACACACACACACACACACACACACACACACACACACACACACACACACACACACACACACACACACACACACACACACACACACACACACACACACACACACACACACACACACACACACACACACACCCACACCCGCGCGCGCGCGCGTGTGTGTGTGTGGGTATGTATATACACATGTGCGTGTGTGTGTGGGTATGTATATATAGATGTGCGTGTGTGTGTGGGTATGTATATATAGATGTGTGTGTGTGTGTGTGTGTGTGTGTGTGTGTGTGGGTATGTATATACACATGTGCGTGTGTGTGTGGGTATGGATATATAGATGTGCGTGTGTGTGTGGGTATGTATATATAGATGTGTGTGTGTGTGTGTGTGTGTGTGTGTGTGTGTGTGTGTGTGTGTGTGTGTGTGTGTGTGTGTGTGTGTGTGTGTGTGTGTGTGTGTGTGTGTGTGTGTGTGTGTGTACAGAGACAAAATGAATCTATATTATTCAAAACATTTGGAAGTTTTTAAATTATTTTTGGGCATTTAATTTTTAACAATTTTTTGAAATTTTTTTTAATCCCTAGGATAAACTCACTATTATGATTTAAATTGTGTTGCAACTCATATTGGGACACACAAGCGTTATCGATTATTATTTAGCTAAAATCTACTATGGATAAATTTTGGCAGATGTTTTAAAGTTATTGAGTTAATGTAATTTAATTATTTTTGACATTTTTATCTCCCACCTAATACCTTATAAAACAATAACATCTCATTGAGCACATGAAATTGAATCCATTTTGTGTTACATTACACTCCAGGGCAAAAAATATAATTTTTAGGCACACATGTTCATCACAATAGAGGATGTGAGGGAATATAAATAAAGGGTGAAACCAATCAAACAAAACATATAAGTTAGATTCAAGTTTGGGCACTTCATCTAGGTTGAAAGTTTAGTCTAGACATTGTTTGGAATGGAATACACAATCTAAAAATCTACTTTTAATTGGTTCCAATTTATAGGTTACACTTATATGTAATTTATTATTATTTAATTATTAATTACACTAAAATGGTTCCTACAAGGGCATTTGGGGATGGTGGAACATTGTAATGTCCATGATTGTGTTCGCTTTTAGTGGTTGACATAATAAACTAAAATTCAACCAATAATACACACACACACACACACACACACACACACACACACACACACACACACACACACACACACACACACACACACACACACACACACACACACACACACACACACACACACACACACACAAATTATTCTTATTAATATTATATTTAAAATTTATTTGTTTTTTAAAACTTTACATATACATATATATTATATATATGTAAAGTTTTAAAAAACAAATAAATTTAAAATATAATATTAATAAGAATAATTTGAAGTGGAAAGAAGTTTTTAAATATATAAATTTCTATTGTAGGAGCCATTTAATGGGCATTCATAGGACAATTCAATGTTAGAGGAGGTAAAATCACAATCACAGTCACAATATGGTAACTGCAAAAAAGAAGAAGAGACAAATAGTATCCAACAAAAAATTGGCATGGATTCACATTTCATTTGATTGTATATATTTATTTTTATAGCTATATAAATATAAAATATATCAATAATTATATCTCAAATATTAAATATTAAATACAAATAACATCCTATCATCCTTTGTCTCGATTCCCAAAAAACCACAATAATATCACAAAAACATGAAGAGAAAAAATGTCATGTAGCCAACTTAAATTCATATTTATAGGCACCTTAGAACTATCAAATCCCCATGCCATTCAAATTTGCATCTCTCTATGTTTGCAAATTTCATGACATGGTGGAATATAGACTAACCCTTAAACTCATAAATTTGGTGTCATTTTAAGGTAATTTGAGGTACTTCTATATCATAAAAATCGGATAAGCTTAGTGACAATGCTATTTCAATGTATAAAACTAGAAGAGATATATAGTTTTACAAAAAAATGATAGCTACCATAAATAAATGGCACATACAAAGGACTTAATTAGCTTAATCATGAGTGCTAGCCATAATTTTACAAAAAATTGATAGCTCCCATAAAAAAACGGCACATAAAAATGACTTAATGAGCTTAAACATGAGTGCTAGCCTAGTTAGTGTTAATTTGGTGATACTAATAATTCATTAAATACTGTGTTAAAACAATGTGATAAGAGTTATGATAAACCAAGTTTTTTGCTTGTAGCCTGTAGATTCTTACAATACTTTCTAATATAATTTAGTTTGAAAATTATGGACATGGACAAGATATTAGGGGAAGGTTATAGCAATAATATATTGTATTGTTATAAATACTTCATTTTTTATAATTTTTTTATTTAATTAATTATACTAAAATTTAAAATAAAATAATTTATTTATTTTTTAATAATAAATAATAAATTGAAAAGACCAACCTAACATAAAAGTAGTGTAATGTAGAATGAACAGATTCATATGTCAAGATTTCTATTCTTCCTTTGATTGTGCTGGGTATGCCTTTCAAAAATACTTATTTTAATAGAAAGTATTTTTTAGACCACCACCACAATAAACAAATTTTTACGATCTCACAAAGTCTGCCTTTTTTTTAAGGAAAAAATTAAGTGTGGAATGCAAAGCACAAAGTTTGCATTTTTGCTTATGTTCCCCAAGTACATTACCATTAGAAATACTTATTTATAAAGTTGTGACTTTCTCTCTTTGCCATATTAATAAAAATAGTTTCAATATTTCAGAGCTTTGGGTAATGTTTTTAATACGATCAACACCCTCAATCATTATTAGTACCTGATGATACTATTGTTTTCATGTTACATGTTTAATGTGGACCTACTTTCTGCTAACCACCAATCATATGAGGGTATTTCTGAATATGATTTCAATGTGCCTAAGTCAATTCTATATAGATCAATAAAATAATAATTTTCTAGTAATAGTAATGCGTTAATAGTTTCCACTGTTAGAACCAGTGGGATAGTTTGTTGTATGCTTTTGTTACCCTTTTTGCTTAGACATTTGTAGGAAAAAATTAGGTGGTTATGGAGGATAGGGATCATAGGCATGTGTTTCATGTTGGCAAATGGTGCTCTCCCCTAAAGGTTTGTGCTAGGTAGTGCATTTAGTTTTTGTATATGTCATTTTGGATGCATGTTTTTTTATGCTAGTTTATTTTTAATCTATAGTCTGTAACAAGTGCAAACATGGTTTTATGGAAGTACAAGAAGAGTATATGAACACTATCTTATTTGATGCTGCAAAGAGGGGCCATTTTAGTGTTTTCTACTTTCTAAATTAGGTAGATGAAATCAGATGGCAGTGTTTTTTTAAACTTTGTGACATTTAGGTAGGTTCTTTTTAGAATTTAATATTCCTTTTCGGCTTTGGGTTAGTGTTGTTTTAATAGATTTTTGTCTCCTATAGCAAATGGTTAAACACTTAGCCTCTACCATCATAACTTGCCACCACTCAAAAGCCTATCTTTGTGCATGCCAAATTTATATCATTTGCTAGTGCCATCAAACTATTTATTATTATTGGGGCCACTAGTAACAAACATTTAGGAAGAAATTGTAAGACCCCCAATCTCCCTATCTATAGTCTATCTTCTTCTTTTTTGATTTCTCTTCTCCTGCAATGAAGCTCTATGGAAATATGTGTCATGTTCATAGCTGCATGTCTCTATTATTGGCTTTTAAAATTAGACTTTTTCTCATTGGTGGTTCACTATAGTAGGTGACAATATTTTTTAATCATTACTTAGGATATGAAAATTTTCATACTCTCAACAATTTCCTCCTACTTTTTTGTAATTATTTTACTTCAGGATTTTACTAGTGCAAACATAAAAGTGTTATAAATTTCCTAAGCAAGCTGACTTACACTTTCTTCTTCTTTTGTAATTTCTCTAGATATTTCTTTTTGATGTAAATTTCCTAAGTAGGCTGACCTGCACATATAAGGAATGGTTTTTTTTGCAATCGTAGTTCATGTTGGTGTCATTTCACATGTATTCTATGCCATCGTTATAGCCATTTTTGATTTTAAATATTCAAGAATGAAATATTATGTATCCAATAATATTTTTGCTCCTCAAATAGTATTTTAGACTAGGGTTGACTAGTAATGAGATTTAACTATATCCTCTACCCTATATAAAAAAAGGAATGTATCCATGCCATGAATGTATAAAACCCCATTCCAGCATCTGACATAAGTCATGAATGAACATATGAGTCTGAAGGCTGAGTAAATACATTCTATCTCAAAGTAACTAAAAAAAGGCACTAATTGATAGTCCATCCTTCCAACTTATTCCTTAGGGACTGAATCTTACCCTAAAAAAAAAATTTAAGTTCATATTGGGATGGTAATATCAGTCAAGAGAACCAAACATTGTAAGTGAAGATCTTTGAAGAGATACAACTACCAACTATCCATAGAGAAGACTCTATATGGATTTTTCCATTTGACACACCCACTCCAAGCATTTGTAGTTCTAGAATTCTCATATCAACTTTAACAAATTTTATATTTAAAAAATGTTATGCCCCAAGCATGGATTGTAAATGCACCTTGTCATTATATGTCAATACTAGTTTAAACATACCTTAAAAAACTAACAAGAGTAGTTTGAGCATACTATCAACATATCAGTATCCTCAGCCTCATTCTGATCAAATTTTCCCATCCTAGCTAAAGACAAATTCTTATAAAATAACATTTCTCTCTTCACGTTGCATTAGGATTTGTTCTTCTCAATAATCTTGACTTGATTATCATGATGGAAGTTTGTGGTTACAACTGCATGTGATATTTTTATTTTCACATTTTGAGCCTCATGCTAGACTCATCATTAGGGATGAATCTTATGCTTTAGCATTGACAACAATATTCCTCTAGGAACCACATTTTGGTAAAGCATTTTCACAAAAAAATTGTGTGCTTTTTGATTACATCAACTTTTTCATATTCATAACTATTCAATTATAATTGATGAATCTCTAGACCCTATCCCAAAGCTTCAACATTAACACATGCTTCAATATTATTTTTTGTTCATATCCAACTTTGATTTCATTATATGCAATGACATCCACCGAGTCATTTGTCAAATGATACCTAGTAGTCAAATTATTTAGTATTCACCAGTAATACAATAATGATACATTGGAATTGCCTCTAAATATTGTTCATTGACCTTCATACTATATTATAGAGAGATCATTTTCATAAAATAGGGATAGAAGTACAAAAGGCTAATTGATTAGGCAGAGCAATGACTCATTAGATTTGGTGAAACAAAGACAAAGTTTATAAAAAAAGTTATGCCTTTGGTAAGTTATAATTAACTTTTGGTGAATCTCCATTCTATTTCAAATCTCCTATTTTGACACATGTCAAGACAAAGCTATTAAAATATTTTTATGTTTGGTAATACACTTGCCAATTTCTTTTATTTTAATAACTCCATATCTTGTCAATGACACCATTTTTATAAATCCTGCATAGGGTGTAGTTATTGAAACCATATTTCTCTGAGGCAATTATTGAACTTCTTATGTGCCTTCCATTTACTATCAAATTTGGCATATGTATGTAATGGAAGTCATTTTTACATTAGATAATGATCAAATTACAATTAATTTTGATAGATCTCTACCATCCCCAAAACTTAACATAAGGGCTCATAATAATAACTACAACATTGGACACATGTCAACCTTCAACCTTACTCTTACAACATTCACCATCGTTTATCTTGATTAATATAGGTTCAATTAGGCTCATGATAAAAGGGATAGTGATGCTTACCCATCAAGATCAGTGGATAAATGAAAAGTCCTAAAGGTAAAACACCTTAAACTAAATTATAGTGGGGCCTCAAATAGGTATCATTAATACTATATGATTTGAAGATATTATTTATAACTGAGTATAACCTTGGTAAAAATAATTTTTTTATGCTTCCAAGTTACTAGCAACTATTGACACTAGAACAAAACCAAAGGCCCTACTGAGAGGATTTCAAAATTTTGTGGTGGTTATCTCTACTACAAAGCATGAACAAAGAAACACTTAGATGCTAGCACCTTAAATCATTTATCTAAGTAAGCTTTAAGTTTAGTTAAAATCTTTGTTAATATATTAGTCATTACTAGTGTGATGCCTCAAAGAAATGTGTTTTCTATTTCAATCAATTTCTTTTCCCTTGTTAACTACATTGGCAATGAGATTCGTAGCCTTCACTAAACATTTGGTTTTGAAGAGGAATTTCATGAGGGATTAAAGAGAAGGGTAAATGAACCCATTATCTTGGAATGGCTCTCAGAATCCAAAAAAGCCAATCACCATATGTGGTTGATGTGGTAGGGAAGGATAGTCAAAATCCCTGACTAATTTCCTCCTACCTAACTTAAAGGACACCAACATGGCAACCAGATATTTGATTCTCATTGATTCTAAATCACATAAGAATGAATACAACAATAACAACAACATATATTAAATACTAAAATCAACACTACCATAGAAGTCCTCCACTTGACCCAATATTTCCATACCTATTTCATAGAAATAAAGATGTTTAAATTCATAAAAACAAAATGTTGAAAGTTTTGCAAGAAGAAACATATACACTAGTTAAATTGACCACATAGAAATTTACAAAATTGAAAAGGACTATACACCTAGTAATAAAACAATTTTGGCAAGGAAAATATCTCTGAAAAGAAACATCATAGTCGAGCTAACTATAGGAAATGACAATACAAAAGATGGCTTAGTGAATGGTACAAATGAAATTTTTCAATATTACACAAGCACATCACCATAAATTATATGGATACAATTCCATGATGCCAATGTAGTAAAATTACAATGAAAAATAATGGATTCCTTATATAGTACAAAAATAGACAAATCATGGACTCTTATAACAAGAGTTACAAAAAGAATAAATGGAAAAAAAAAAAAAAAAAAAAAAAAAACAAGGTGAGAGCAATTCCCTATACAAGTAGCATGTGTGAGAATAATTCATAGGTCACAAGGGCTAACATTGAATGATTTGTCTTGTGACCCCAATAGAATAAACCATCATGGCCTTATTTATACTACATTTTCTAGAGTGAAAACCATTGACTCAATATACCTTGTTGAGAGACTAACTAAGAAAAATTTCATAGTATCAGATGAAGTTCAAATTTAAATGCAAAGGCTTGTAAACAATGCATAATGAAATTTGCTATATGATCTTACTGCAAAAACTTGTAATTGTTTGACAATATACTCTTTGAACACTAGGAGCTTACAATTGTACTTAGAAAATATACTACATGACCACCAACTCATGGAAGTAACTATGTTATGCCTACAAAAAACTTGAATGGTGACAAATCCAAAGATAAATTTGCTCATTGAAAAGTTCAATTGTTTTGCTGCAATGAATATTCATGGTCTATTGACATGCTTTAGGAAATTTATTTCACTATAAAGTATTGAAACATTTATGACAAAGAACATAGAAATAATTACCACCACCTTATTTTTTTAACATATGTCTATACGCATATCAAATATATATTTGGTGCCAAGATCCCCTCTTATAGACCTTTTAACATTTGTACATAAAATCACATCGTCTCTAGAACCAAACATGAAAATCATCATAGCCAATGATTTCAACATTGACATGGGAAAAAATAAAAGTACCCAACAACAATTTCATCACTTCATGACAACCCACAATTTTATTCTACTACAATATCCATCAATAATAGAGGTGGGTAAAATGATAGACCACATGTGGATAAATATCAAAAAATAAAAAATATAATTGAATATGTTTCATGCATATTGGAATGACCACAATGTAATTTAAATTATATTGAATGTAAACAATTGACATAAAAATAAATCATATTTACATTAGCAATGTGTGATTCAAAAATGCTTCATTTAGATTTTGCTTCTATGAAGTTACAACACATGGCATCAAAATTAGAATAACAAACTGCAGCTAAATCTCCAAGAAATGAGACAAGCACATCAAGGAAAAGGTAAGCATCTAGAAATTGACTATTATAATCTTATTTTATAATTATACACAAATTTCAAGTAGGTACAATATGCCTGCAATTTGTCTTATAGGACTTTAGCTACAAAAAGAACAGATGCAAATCAACAATAAAAAAAGGTATGCATTTACTTTTCTAATGAATGTTTTTATTCCAACCAACACAATCAATCATCTAATGATTCAAAAAACCATAAATTTTAGTTTTTCTTTTTGAAATTATAAAATGTGTTGTAAAATGTAGGTCAAAGGCTTATCATTTCGTATATCTTCAAGTAAAATAGCATTATTAATTTATTTTTTAAATTATTTCGTACATACATTTGCCTTTTGTCAATGTATTTCATAAATTTTTTTGTAAGCCATCTGCACTTCTCTTTTTGATTTGTGTGAAGTTGATATGCATTTCTTAATTTTCTAGTAAGTCATCTATACTTATCTTTTGAAATTGTGTGAAGATGATGATATTACAGAAAAAGAATCACAAACCTTATAATGTCAATGTTTTTTTAGCAGCTACTTTGCACACATTGTCTTCTTTCCCTTGAATAGATCCTCTACCTCTTACCTATGAGCTCCTGCATTTGCACATATGGTGGCAAGAAGATCCTTACTTATTGTCTAGAATATCCATTCACATTTACTATGCATTCCCAATTTTGTCTGCCCATTATATTTATTGAGATAATCTAACACCTGGGCTGCATTAAGACTGATGAACATGGAAAGGCTATCCTAATTGTCACTAGATTTCCATAAAGAACTCAATTTCAAACTGAATCCTCTACTATCTTTTATTGAATCTTAGTTTGTCAAATTTTCTAGGCTATTTTGTTGCTCTTTGTAAGTTCCTCAACATGAAATTTTTAAAGGATAGAAAGATCAATTCATTCAATTAGTCCTAATGCTAATGGAAAGATATCCCCTCATCGCTTCATATTCTAAAGCCAAAGAGAAGTATGTAGAAATATACATATAATTGATATATTCAATCACAAATTTATTGACCATTATTAGCAAATTTTGGGTTACATAAAACCTCAAAGTGATAGGCCACAGTCATTTGCAGTCATTCCCAAGGTTGACTCCTTACAACCTCTCTTTCCTAGATGATATAATGTGTTAGTTGTATGGGGATGGTTGGTAATACATTAATATTATTTATTATTTAGTGGTTTCCTATCATATTACATCGTTACGCTATTAAAGACATTACAATATCATATATCTCATATACACTTGAAGTTACATTCTGCCCATTCTCCATGTTCAGCCATAAGGGCTTTGATTTACTTATTACTTGGTAGGAACATACTAAATCAGATATTCACCAGACAATAATTTAGCACTTTTTGATATTTACAACAATCTTCTATATTTATTTCCCACTAAATGGAAATTATTCTTTGACTACACGTAATTAGGTTCTTCACTTTTACATCATGTAGGCCCAAGCGAATAGACAACAGGCCTCTCACGATAGATGGCATAAATAGTTACAGAAGTGGACAAGCTTTCAAAGGAGATATTCTTGTCATGTATAAAATAGTGCTCAATAGGTTAAAGGGAAAATAACTACTATGAATAGACATGTCAGAAAACAAAGGTGAAATGACAATAACACTAAATGTAGGTGATACATGGATAAAGAAGCATGAACAAATCCTTTCCCCAAAAAATTAAATATATGTTAAGGTCTTCTCCATTACTCTAAAAAGTGATTATGATAGAGGAAATTCTAATTTCATATTTCTATTAAATAGTAACATGATAATAGAATGCATTGGTCAAGTTTGTCTCCAACATATGTTTATTCCTAACTCCATAATACAACTTTTGAACAAGACAGAGTGCTATGCCATAGCTATAATAGTATCCTTTTATATATCTACACAAAATATAGGCAATCAACTTATTGTCAACATAATAGATGGAAATTTAACAAGTGGCATAGCCAAAGTAAGCATAAATTTCTGTATTGTCATTCTATAAGGAAAAACACATTGCATTTTGCCCAGTTAAAGAAATAATTCAAGATTTTTCAAATAACATCTATATTTATTATACATTTCTATACACCATTATGATGGCATAGAAATAAAAATATAGAATAGGAACCAACTATTTTCCTTTTTAAAAATCTGGTGAAATGGACATAAATAGAGGACATAACACTGCACAACACGTAGTCCACTTTTTTCACTTCTGTCAATGCAAAAAATTCATTCCTATGTCTGCAAGCTCTCCTTGACAAGAAAATCAAGGTATATTCTCTTATATTGATAATTTGCATCCTAACATTCTAGCATGTCTATTTTCCAAAAGTCACAGAGCTCAATAAACAAATGCTTGTTTTCAAAGCATGGATGCGGTCTTTCAAAATAGTCTTATTTTATCTAATCTCTTATATTTCTTCTTATTTATCTTGCATTGGAGTTGAGGAAATGTGTTCATGCTCAATTTGACCCATCATCCAATCTCTTAGCTACTAAACTATTTATTCTTGTTGCCCTCTCTAGGGTGACTTTTTGCTAAATGTTATTTTATTTTAACAAAATTCAAGTAGTAACATGTTAAGAGCTCAATTCCCTTGGGATTTTCATTTAAAATAGAAACCCCATACCCATTGATAGAAAAATCTTGGCCTTGTTGTAGCTTTCCATAATTTGCATCTTAAATAATTATGAAAAAGAATGCCCATACTTTTAATCCCACTAGTTGTTATGCGATATTAAAACTAAATCCAATAGAAATCTGCAATGCATTATGAAAGACCAAGTTCTAGATGAATTTATCCCTACACTAAGGATAACAACATACACAAAATACCTACAAAATAAAAAAGCATGATTTATTTGCTTTCAGAACTTACCATACAAGGCATTTTTTTAAATTTATAAAAATAATGTCATTAAGCAAATTGTTCCATGACTCAGAAAATGAAGGTATGCAATTGCCTAACAATTTAATATTTACATAATGTTATATTTACTTTCAAATTTCATAGCATTAGTAGATAAATTCATTTCTATAAGTGATACTCACATTCACATTGTGAATGCTTCAGGGTTTTTTTAATCTCAACAAAGCAGCCATGCAAGTTCAACTCAAATGGCAATATCGCACTCCCTGTGCACTCTTCATACAGTTCAACTACATCATCTAGTATGAAGTTGACAAAGCCAACTGCAAAAACAAATTCCAAAAAAATTGACTTTTCATATGCAAATAGATTTTATAAAACAATATAATTTCCAATAGCACTTTACAACTACAACTTTAATGATTTTTTTTACTCTTACTTTCTCATGTAAGATTTTTGTTAATGTTAATTTATGTTACTTTTACTGTTACTAATTGAACAAATTGACTTCAATAGTATTATCGAATGTAAAATTCAAATGACTTTCCATTCTTATGTACTATGCTTCAATTTTTCATCAATTTTCTATTGGTATTGTAGATAACTTATGGTTTTCTAAGCTTTCAATGTAATGCATTTTTATTATTGTTAAATGGATAATAAAAGCTAAGTGAATTTGCTTCAGCAAAGTCAATTAATAATTTCCTAATACGACCAACAATAACCCTCCAACCTCCAATCGTCATGTACTCAGGCCACTCCACGACACTTGTTTCTAATGTAAAATATAATACACAATTAATAGGGTTTTTTTGGAATTTTATATTTAAATATAAAATTTGATATATACAATAACATAATGATTTAGTATTTATTTTCATATTTTTAGATAAAATTATATTTTTTATTTTAATAACTTAGTTCTTGATTTAATTAAATAATTATATTATAAAATATTTTATTTTATTTTATTTAGTTTGAAGAGGTAATTATTTTTAATTATTATTTGATAATATAGAATATATTTATGATATTTTTATTAATCTAAGCTAATAATATGTCATTTGTTTATATTTTTATATAAGATAAATATGTGTTTATTTTAAATATTGTATAGATTTTATCATCTTTATAAATCATTTTTATTACCGAGTAAAGTGATCTTATATACTTATTTTTTACAATATTTATATAAATAAAGGTATCATGAAAATTGAAAATATTCTCTCTTAAAATTAATCAAAAATAAATTTAATATAAGATGGATTTTAATCATACTATATTTATATGATAAAGTTATTTACATTTCACAATTAATTGTTTTTAATCTAAATATAGACATTATGTTGATTTATTACATAAATAATAGAATAAATATTAAACATGCATATATATCATAGATAAATTTATGAAAAATATGTCGAGAGATATTATTCTAAAGGTGTTTATGTTAACATTGTGACTAAGTGGAACAAGGACTTGAAAATGATATATTTCGACATCTTTTACACAAATTTAACTAAAATACACATACATACATACATACATACATACATACATACATACATACATACATACATACAATACTACTTTTAATTAAATTATAGATTCATTTATTGAAATATAATTGTTATATTATTATTTTAATATTTTAAATTCTAAAAAATAAAATAAGGAAATACAATATCCTTTCTTAACAGTAACAAGAGTCATGATGCAGCTTTAATATCTATTGCTAGATATAGTTTTAGAATTTGAAAAAAATTATTTGATGTGGAGAATATTCACTCCAAGTTTATGAATAACTATTTCTTCATTTTAAAAATGACCAATAAAATTGTGTAAATCATGAACAAAATCATATATGTGGTATTGAATAATGTGAACAAAATTATCTCATGTAAAAAATAAGAAATATTAGTTTTCGTTTACAAAGAATATGAATTTATACCCGTATATGTCTACTAAATTTACTGATGGTACCACTAGCTAAAAAATGCAGTAAGATCTTCTATTTAACTTATTTATTTGAAGGCATTTGACCATTATTATGAGGTTGCTATCTAGATTTTTTCTGCAAGTCCTTCTATAAGAAGCCATGCAAGCTTAGAAAATTTAGCAAGCAAATGTTAAGGAAATTACTTTATGTCGAGTAAGTGTCTATCGAAAATGTATAAAGGAAAAAATTTGTTTGTAGATTATAATTGTAAGGCTCTTCTGTTTGTTCAAGGATTATCTTTGAAGTAGGATTTATGCAAGGTTTTCATGTTCGTTATGGTTTATGTATGGTCTATGTAATGATGGAAGTAATACCTATCTGTAATCAATTATGAATCATTAATTGATAGAACTAGATCTTCATGCCTAAGGTTCAAATTTAATTGTTTATCTTTTATTCATCATCGACATTAAGTAAGTAAACAAGTTAGGTTTTTTGTCTTCATACATATTGCAGGGTAGGAATATGCATGTAACATACTGATATATCTAGTCATTGTTCTTTCTTGGATATCATATAATGACTTATATAAATGGATTCAATTTTTGGATTTACGTTATGCGATTCTCAAAACTTCATTCTTACCTTATTTATATTTTTTTTACTTAAAACTATTTTTAAAAAATAACTCAAAACATTATCCAAATTTAAGGAGAAACTATATTAAAAAACTCCTCCTTGATGACTTTATTATTTTCCCTAACATCATAGAATTAATAATTATAATGATGAAATAATAATATCATAAATAAATAATAATAATAATAATAATAATAATAATAATAATAATAATAATAATATATAATTGTCTAATATATTATAAACTTAATAAATAGATGTAGAGGATAGTATCTAGATTTAGGCAATGGCTGGGGAATGAGTAGAGGTGGCATATGTTTACCATTTTGAAATACCAGGAAGGGTAATAACACGTGATGAAGGTGAAAACACGCAGCATCCCCTTTAGAAAGCATGCATTTTAGGAGATGGAGTTTTGCAGGTGGAATCTACTTACTCTATTCTCAAATCTTTTCATTTGTAAATATGCCAAAACCTTTGACCCTAAAAATTGTTCTTGACCATTTTCCTCAGCTTTAGGAATTGACAATCCATAGCCAATGTTTCCAAGTGAGTAATTATGTAAATATCTTAATCGTTGTAACAATAGTTCTAAATATTTTTTAAAGGAAAGAATATTGTGTTATCTCTATTTTATTTTCCAAAGATAAAAGATCTTATTAAAAAAATTAATATAAGTACTTTTATTCAAATAAGTTTTAAGTTCCATCATGTAAACATAATTTTTGTTATATAATTAAATTTATACTATAAAAGAAATAAATTGAGTATTTTTTACAGAATTTATAGTTTTATGTTTTTATATGAAATGTAATATAATTATTTTTATTTTAAATTTTGGAAAATAATTTATTACATTTTATTATGATGTGTATAAAATCAATTTTATCTTTTGATGTATATGTGTACTAAAAAAAAGGCAAAAAAATCTAAAATTGAATTTAAAATATGAAAATTCTATAAATAAATAAATAGATTAAAAAAAGGAGACTTTGAGTTGATATACAACCCTAAACAATTTTGGGACAGCTTTAAATTAAAAAATGTGACTAAAAATAATAAAATAATCAATATTTCCACTCTTTTCATAATCCAATTATTTTTTATTTTTATTTTAATTAGAAAAAATATTTAAATATTTTTTTTAAAATAAAATATAATTGAAAGATTAGAATGCATATATTTTTGTGCAATAAACACATGAATATATTAATTAACATTAACAATGTAAGATTTTTATATATATATTTTAAAAAAAAAAAACACTTTTTAGTTAAAAATAATCTTATTATTATATTTTAATTAATTATAATTAAAAAAATCATTTATTTATTTTATTTTTATGTAAATTATATATATATATATATATATATATATATATATATATATATATATATAAACTTAAGAACATAGTTTAATTTTAGTTTGACACAAAGTTCAAGAAAAAATATTATTATGAATTGAAAACAATAGTATTCTATTTTTGATAGAGTAAAAAATAAATAATCCTTAATGTACATGTATCTTCTACCAATCTAACCTTTAATTAGATTTGGATGTTGAGATGGTCTTTAATTAAAATTGGGTGTTATTAGTCTTGAAGAGTAAATTATTGTCTTCAATTTTATTTGTCTAGTTATTAATCCTTGCTTCGTCAATGAATAAAACTACATTGATTTGTTTTCTGAAAATATGTGAACAGTTGACCTACGTAAGTTGCAGCTGTTTAACTTATGATATAAAATAATATTATTTGATGTGTTTTTATTGGCTAAAAGATTTTGATGTTATTTGGGCTTTCAAGTAAATCAATGCAATGGCATGAGATGATGTCAATGTCATTATTAAGACAGGGGTACTTAGGCTCAAGACACATTCATGATCGTTTAGTTGATTGTATATCGAATTAAATCCAAAGATGTGCACATAACTATATAAAATCCAAAGTAAATTGACCCAAATAAAGTGACAACAAATACCAACATAAATAATAAGTGCATGAATTAATGCTCATCAACATTTGGTAATGACATTTAATTAAAATGTTAGAAACCATTTATTAAGCATCTTGAAATGTCCTTTTCCCTTAACATTTGATAATAAATCCACCACATGGCTAATGGACTTTATTACTTGTCAGATGGTAAAGAACCTTGACATGCATGTAAAATCTCATGAATAAGCCATTTTACCATTAATTCTATGCAATGTAAATGTTTAATTTTAAAGTTAAAAACACTAACGCGTTTACTTGAATACAACTAGGATGATGTTGGCTCCTACAAAGGCTTCTTTGGGTTGGAAGTCAATTATTAATTTATTATTAGTTCCCTGTCTAATATGCACCACAAATTATAAGTTATAATTACTACACTCTCTAAAATCATTTTGAATGTACACCAAAAGTCACATTTAACTTAACCTATCCAGCTCTCAGATTTAATAAGGCCCACTAAGATTTTGGAGCATCAGATCGCAGAGCGCCTCTGATTATAAGGAAAAGTCTCCTTGTCCAAGATGCGTAAATGTACAAAATGTGTATTAATGTCTCCTCCATTCACAGTTATCATTTTTTTTGCATTGGATAAATGTCTCCTCCATTCACAGTTACACCTCTTCACTCGTAAGATAATTTCCCTAGTTTAACTTCTATTTGTTTAGATTTGGCTGTCTTTTCAAATGAAGGGAATATAATTTTCCCTCAGTTTCGGTACAAAAATGTGAGAATGATTTTGTTGAAGATGGAAGGATAAGGAAGATTTATTCCAAAGGAAAGGAGCGACCTTGCAGCCATCGAGGCCTCAACTAATCAATTCAAGCTTCAAAAACATTTTTTTTTTAAGCCATCTTCATGAGAGAAACTTCACCGTAAAATGCCAAGATTTATCGGTGGAAGCCATTGCAGTGATGGGTAAGACCTATGGAATTTTTTTTGTATGTCACACTTTATATGTAAAGGTCGAGCATGTGCAGGTTTGTGGTTCTATTTATTTTGTTTTTATTTTTGTGTTTATTCATTTTAGTTGTGTTTTATTTCAGTGTTATTTAAGATAACTTGTGGGTTCTGTTAAGCATTATTTTAAAGGTATTTGACCCATTGCAAACTGCTTCCAACGAGATGGTGTTTAAACTCATGGCTAGTGTTGACAACTATTAAATATTACACAAGTTATAGGTCAATCCAACTGCCAGTATTTAGCACCTGAAGCTTGGGTAATGAGGCCGCTTGCATCTATGTGTTCACAGATGCCACTTATCATAGTCAAATCTAGTGTAGGGATAATAATGGATCACCTTTGTGCCAAAGAATGGCCTATCTTAACCTGCAAATGCCTTTTTCAAATACCCTTTCTCTAGCCCCAAATTTAAACTTATTATCTCCACCAATTTTTCCAAAGCCTTGTTCTCAAACAATATTGGTGTGATCATAAATAATATATCACTTTATATTTATATATATATATATATATATATATATATATATATATATATATATATATATATATATATATATATATAATTTTGCTTGTTTAGGAGGAACGTAGTTCACAGGGGGTGTAAATCTCATTAATTGGTTCTAAATTTCATTAATCAAATTCATTTACCCAAATCATAAAAACAATACCTAGTGTAGTAGTTAGACTCAAATCCATTTGACTCTTTTTGGTAAATTTGTAACATTTAGAAGAACCATACAACCATTAAATAATGACCAATTTTCAGCATGGTGAAAGTGAACACTCTGTTAGAAAAATATTAAACTAAAAAAAAAATGCAGTACACAGAAAATAAACCAGAAGAAATAATATATAACTTAAAACAAGAGAGATAGAGAAGCAATTTGATATGCTTGTTGCAAAATTGTCTTCATACATCTTTATTGAAAGAAAATAGAAATATATACATAAAACAACAACTACAGAAAAAGAAACTAAAAACAAAGAAGGAAAACTTTCCCTAAAAGCTAAGATGGGAAACTTTCCCAAACAGAAAAAGAATTACAGAAAATGTTGGGAAACAATCCCAACGAACAAAGGCAAACCTGATTTTTATCTTATTTTAACATCCTCCCTAAAATCTGATTTGTGGAATAGCTTCTCATCCCTAAAATATTCTTCAGTCCATTGAAATCTTCTTCTTTCAAAGGTTTTGTCAAAATGTCAGCGACCTGATCATTGGCCCTGCAATAAAAAAGTTTCATTTCTTTATTTTTAACCAGCTCTCTGATGAAGTGAAATTTGATGTCTATGTGCTTGCTTCTTCCATGAAAGACTGGATTTTTAGAAAGTGCAATCGCTGATTGATTATCACAAAATATAATTGTTTCTTCCATTTGAGGCTGCATCAATGCTTCAAGCATCCTTTGTAACCAAACTGCTTGACAACCTGCTGAAGTGGCTGCCACATATTCTGCTTCTACTGAGGATAATGCAACAATGGGTTGTTTCTTTGAAGACCATGAAATTACACCTGACCCAAAATTAAAAGCATACCCAGAAGTACTTTTTCTATCATCTTGATTTCCAACCCAATCACTATCTGTATAACCAATTAACCTCAAAACACCCTTCTTTTCATAAAAAATTCCATGACTTGCAGTCCCTCTTACATACCTTAGTATTCTTTTACCTGCTTGTAGATAAGTATCATGTGGATCCTCCATGAACCTACTTATCAAGCTTACTGCATACATGGTATCTGGTCTTGTTGCAGTTAAGTACATTAAACTTCCAACCAAACTTTTATACAAAGTAGGATCTACCTTTTTGCTTTCATCAATTTTGCTCAACTTCAAACCCATGGCAATAGGTGTAATTGCTGGTTTGCTATTTTCCATCTTGAACCTTTTCAAAATATCATTTGCATATTTTTCTTGTGAAATGAAAATTCCATCACTATTTTGTGTTGCTTCAAGACCAAGATAATAGTACAACAAACCAAGATCAGTCATTTCAAATTCACTCTTCATTGCCACTTAAAATTCTCTAAGCATGTTTTCATTATTCCCAGTATAAAGCAAATCATCAACATAAATACAAACTATCATAACATCTCCTTGCTGATTTTGTTTTATGAATAAGGTGGGCTCATAAGGGCATTTTTCAAAAACATTTAAAAAAATATATGATTCAATCCTTTCATACGAAACTCTAGGTGCTTGCTTTAAACCATACAAAGCTTTCTTTAGTTTGAGCACCTTACCTCTCTGACCTTTAATCTCAAAACCAGGTGGTTGCTCAATATAAATTTCTTCCTCCAATACACCATTTAAGAATGCTGATTTTACATCCATATGAAAGACTTTCCAACCCTTTTGTGCTGAAAGAGCTAAAATCATGCGAATAGTATCCATTCTAGCAACAGGTGCAAAAACATCATTATAATCAATACCTGATTTTTGTTTGTAGCCCTTTACTACCAATCTAGCCTTGCATTTATTCACTTTACCTTGCTGATTATACTTTGTTTTATACACCCACTTTACTCCAATTGGCTTCTTATGCTCAGGGAGATCTGCAATTTCTCAAGTTTGATTCTTCTCTATGGCTGCAATTTCTTCATTCATAGCGTTAATCCATTTATCATCATTTATAGCTTCTTAAAATTTAACAAGATCACTATTAGCAAAAAATGCAAAATGACAAATATCTTCATTTACCTCTGTTGTTTCTTGATATATGTCAGACAAACTCCTTGTTTTCTGCCACCTTTTTGGAGATTCTAAGGTGGATAATGGAGAACTACTTGATGAAACATGTATATGACTTGGTGGAGATGAAGAAGAACCTTTTCTTAGTGATAACTATTGAATGCTACTACTACTGGCTCTTGTGTTAACAACTAAAATTTATTGTTGATTTGTAGCTCTATCTTCAATGTTAGTTGTTTGATATTTCTCTTCTAATTTCCAACACCACTCCTGATCTTCAAGAAACTTTACTTATCACAAACTTTTTTGTCTCTAGATTGTACAACCTGTATGCCTTGGATTCTTCACTGTATCCAACAAATATACATTTTTCTACCTTAGCATCCAATTTCTTTCTAAGTGCATCTAGAACATGAGAATAAGCAATACAACCAAAAATTCTTAAATGACCTACCTGGGGTTTGTATCCTCCCCAGGATTCTTCTGGTGTCATGCCCCAAACTGATTTTGTGGGACATCTATTCAAAATATAACCTGCACAAAAAACTACTTCTGCCCAAAAAACCTTAGGTAAATTCTTAACATTAAGCATACTCCTTACCATATTTAAAATTGTTCTATTTTTTCTCTCAGCTACACCATTTTGTTGAGGTGTATACCTTGTTGTTAGCTACCTTTTTATGCCCTTTTCAATACAATAATTATGAAAAACATATGAAATATACTCTCCACCCCTATCAGTCCTCAAAATTTTGAGAAAATAACCACTTTGCTTCTCAACTAATTCTTTAAATTCTCTGAATTTGTTGAAAGTATCAAATTTATTTTTCAAAGGATACACCCAAAGTTTTCTACTATAGTCATCAATAAATGTCAAAAAATATCTCATACTAGATAATGAAGCAACCTCAATTGGTCCACATAGATCTGAGTGAACTAACTCTAATGGCTTTGAAGCTCTCCAAGAATCCCTTACTGGAAAGGTTTCTCTATGGTGCTTTCCAACAAAAAAACCTTCACATTCTTCATCTGGTCTTTAGATAAATGGTAAACTTGTTACCATGTTCTTTTTATATAAAAGATTTAGTCCACCAAAATTCAAATGTCCAAACCTAAGATGCCATAACCACAATGTGTCTTTTACAAGAGCACTGAAACTTAAATGCATATTGTTTCTGATACTAAGAGAAAACATCTTATTAGCAGTCATAGGTATTTTGGTTATCAGCTTGTTTTTACCATCAATAATAATGCATGAACCATTTTCAAATTTGACAGTGTGGCCTTTTTTCACAAGTTGACCTACACTTAATAAGTTATGCTTTAAGCCTGGTACATAAAACACATCACCAATATATTTTTTCTCACATTGTCTTGTTGTGATTAATATCCTCCCTTTCCCCATGACTGGTGCAATTGTATTATTTCTCATCTTGACTTTAGATTTGATAGACTCATCCAAATTCTAAAATATATCTTTGTATCCTGTCATATGATTACTGCACCCACTGTCAACATACCATTTGTCATCATTTACTTCCTCCTTTGAGATGCATGTTAGCAAGACATATCCTTCCTGCCCTTCACCTCCATTTGCATATTGAGCTTCTTGTTTACTTTCATCTGCAATATTTTTCCTACATTTAGATGCAAAATGTCCATACTTTTGACAGTAATAACATTGTAAAGATGATTTATCATACCTTTGAAAACCTCTTCCTCTTTGCTGAAAATTTGCTTTACCTCTACTTCTTGCTTGAGTGAAACCACAATTTTCTTCATCACTTCTACTGCCTCTTTAACCTCTACCTCTTTTTTGAAAACATCCTCCTCTTCCTCTGGAATTTCTACCTCTCCCTCTTTGTGCTGAAGATGATTCTGGTGTTGTTTCTTTTTCTTTCAAAGATACCTTGCTCTTTAAAGCTTTCTCAAGTGGTTCCTTTGTTGATTTATTTATTCTATGTTCATGTGTGTACAATGAACCCATAATCTCATCTACAGATAAAGATGTTAGATCTTTTGATTCTTCAATAGCTATAACTGCAGGATCATATTTTTCAAGCAAACTTCTTTAAAAACTTTCAACAATTTTTTGATTAGTCACAAGCTCACCATTTGATTTCATATAATTAACTATACCCATTGTACGAGTAAAGAAATCTCCTAAACTTTCTGAATCTGACATTTGTAAAATTTTAAAATCTTTTCTAAGCATTTGAAGGCAAACTATTCTTACTTTTTTTGTACCTTGAAATGATTGTGCAAGGAGATCCCATGCTTCTTTGGCCTTTGAAGTGGCTGTAACTCTTGAAAGAAGAGTTTCATCAAGACCCTGCACTATGAATAATAATGCTTTTTGATCTTTTTTCTAATTATCCTATAGTAAATCCCTTTCATTTTGTGTGAGGGCTGCTAATGCTACTGCATCTACTGGTTCTGAATACCCATTCTGCACAAGATCCCATAGCTCTTATGACCTAAACAAAATTTTCATCTGAAAACAACAAAAATCATAATTTTTTCCATTAAATTTAGGAATTTGTAGCTGTGTACTATTAACATTTGTTGTCGTTTTGAATTGGCTTTGATACCATATGCTAGAAAAATATTAAACTAAAAAAATGCAGTACACAGAAAATAAACCAGAAGAAAAAATATATAACTTAAAACAAGAGAGACAGAGAATCAATTCGATATGCTTTCTGCAAAATTGTCTTCATACATCTTTATTGAAAGTAAATAGAAATATATACATAAAACAACAACTACAAAAAAGAAAACTAAAAACAAAGAAGGGAAACTTTCCCTAAAAGTTAAGATGGGAAACTTTCCCAAACAGAAAAAGAAATACAGAAAATGTTGGTAAACATTCCCAATGAACAAAGACAAATCTGATTTTTATCTTATTTTAACACACTCGATTTATTTATTGATTGTTGTCAATAGTTTTGCAGATGGTAGGCTGAAAATGTATAATTCAGAGCACATACCAATGGTTTTGAGAATCCTACGATATAACCCATTTGTTTACAACTGGAATTGTGTAAAAAACTTATTGGCAATTAATTATAATTTTCAATATAGTCTATATATACTAAAACTATAGAACATTTTTAAGAATCTTAAAAATAGAGTCATTTTGAACTAGATATTAGCTGAATAATTATGAATACAAGCCAAAACCAAGAAAGGAAAACTTAATAAGATAATAAATGTGAAATCTTAGTGAAAGGAGAAAAAAATCCATATTTGCATACATTACAAGAGACCATCCATGTAATGTAGGCATAGGAATCCCCTCGTTGTTGTTTCCGAGTAAAATAAGGTTGAATTTCCCGCGCCCCCTTCGCCCGTCCGTGCCCCTCCATTATATTTGTATCCCTTCATTCACTTGCTCATGAGTTCAAAAGTGATGCACTCTTTGACTAGGATATTGGAAAGGTAAAGACAATAAAAACAAGATGCAGAAATAAAGCTACAACTTTTACATTAATTCACCGATGACAAAATAGAGGGAAACATAAAACAACAGTATATAATTACTACAACAATACAAAAAATTTATTCAATTTTTTCTCACTTACAAATGATTACAAAACCCTCTTTAAATAGAGGACTGTGGTAGAATAGAACAACAAAATATCTTAACTAAACTCAACTCTATTATTAGTGACAATTCAACTACACATGCAAACTATGTTTATTCAATTCCTATGAACACTTATTTTATGCAAAATAAAACTGAACTGAAGTTTATTTATTTTCCTAGTTTTCTCCACTGTGTGCATGCAAATGGGATAAATTATTTTGGTTATTCTAGCACTCCCCTTTAATTTCTACCATTGATTATTTAACCATTTACAATGCCTAAATTTTGTCTTACATAATCAAAGCGTTCCTTTGCTAATGCCTTTGTGAATATATCTACCAATTGGTCTTTAGATCTTCAAAACTCCAAATGGATTTCTCCATTGTTCACTAACTCTCTGATAAAATGAAATCTTGTATCAATGTGCTTGTTCCTCTTGTGAAAAACATGATTTTTTGACAATGTAATTATTGATTTGTTGTCACAAAAGATTGGTGTTGACTCCTTCTGTGCTTGCAATAAATCTATCAATACTCTCCTCATCCAAATTGCTTGACATGATGCTGATGTGGCTACTACATACACTGCTTTAGCTGATGAAAGTGTCACTATGGGTTGCTTTTTGGATACCCATGTGACCACACCTATTCCAAAATGAAAGACATGTCAAGAAGTACTCTTCCTGTCATCAATGCTACCTACAAAATCACTATCAGTATAACCAATAAAACTAAAATCATTAGTTGTGGAATATAAAATTCCATATTTTGTTGTTCCTACCATAAATCTCAATATCCTCTTTCTAACTTGCCAATGTGAGTCTTTTGGTGACTCCATGAATCTAGAGATTATGCTGACCCCATACATGATATCTGGTCTTGTAGCTGTAAGATATATCAAAATACCAATTCGTCTTTTGAATGTTGTAGAGTCAACATTAGGCCCTTTGTCTTTTTTGCTAATTTTGGTCCCTGTAGCAACTGGAGTAGGTGCTGATTTACAATTCAACATCTCAAACCTCCTTAACAAATCCTTTGCATATTTACTTTGACAAATTAAAATTTCTTTCTCTGATTGTACAACTTCAATGCCCAAAAAATACTTCATTAATACAAAATCTATCATCTCAAATTATTTCTTCATTGTTAATTTAAATGTATTTATAGAAAAATTTCTAGTGAAAATCAAATCATCAACATACAAACACACAATCAAAATCTGACCTTCTTTGTTGATTTTTGTGGACAATGTAGGCTCACTATTGCTTCTGCTAAATCCATTATTTGTCATGTATGAATCAATCCTTCTATACCATGCTCTTGGTGCTTGCTTGAGACCATAGAGGGCCTTCTTCAATCTGTAGAGTTTTTCTTCATGTCCATGCACTTCATAACCTGGTGGTTGCTTCACATACACTTCTTCATCTAGGAAACCATTCAAGAAAGTTGATTTGACATCCATTTGATATACTTTCTAATTATTTTGTGTAGCTATTGCTAACACCATTCTAATAGTATCAAGTGTAGCAACTAGAGCAAATGTTTCATTATAATCAATTCCATGTTCTTGTGCAAAACCTTTTGCTACCAACCTTGCCTTGTGCTTTTCAATCTTACCTTCTGCATTAAATTTGGTCTTATAAACCCATTTGACTCCTATGCAATCCTTACCTTCAGGTAGGTTAATTAGATCCCATGTTTGATTTCTCTCAATAGCATTCATCTCTTCAACCATTGCTTTTATCTAATGTTCCTCATTAACTGCTTCTTCATAATACACAGGATCATGATAGAAAAAAGAAAAATTTGAACCCAAATCTAACTTCTCTTCTTCTTGATCATAAATCTCATTCAAGTTTATCATTTTATTACCTTTAAATTTTGATCTTAAAGTGGCAAGAGTTGGATCTGATTCATCCCTTACTTGTGAATTGGGAGTAGGATGACATGCGTGACCAAATGATTCACCTTGTGCTAAGCTCCTAGGTGTTCTTATTGGAGTGCTTGTTCTTTCTTATGGAGAGAATTGATCACCTTGAAAATTTTGTTCTTCAGATTTTTCTTCATTTTGGGGAATTGGTGCTCCAATTGTGATGGTTCTATCAATGCTTCCATCCCATGCTTCTTCTTCCTTAAATTCCACATCTCTGCTAATAATCACTTTCTTTGTAATGGGGTTATACAACTTATAAGCCTTTGATTCTTCACTATAGCCAATAAAAATGCATTTCTCACCTTTATCATCAATTTTTATTCTCAATTTAGATGGTATAAGAGAATATGCAATACAACCAAAAATTATGAAATGATGTACACTATGCTTCTTACCACTCCAAGCTTCTTATGGAATTCGATCCTTGACACTCTTTGTTCGGTTTCTATTCAAAATATATACTGCACATGCTACTGCTTCTACCCAATATTCATTTGACAAATGTTTGGCCTTCAACATGCTTCTAACCATCTCTATGATTGTTCTATTCTTCCGTTCTGCTACACCATTCTACTGTGGTGTGTTCCTTGTAGTTAGTTGCCTTTTCATGCCATGATATCTGTAAAAATCTTGAAATTCATTAGACATATATTCACCTCCTCTATTTGATCTAAGTAACTTGATGTAAAGGCCACTCTACTTTTCAACCATAGCCTTGAATTCTTTAAATTTTCTAAAGGCTTCAGACTTTTCCTTGAGAAAATATATCCAAGTCTTTTTACTAAAATCATCAATGAAGGTTAAAAAATAAGAACTACCTCCAAATGATGGAGTTTGCATTGGTCCACATAAATCACTATGAACTAGCTCCAATAATACCCTTGATCTATATGAAGCTCCTACTGGAAAGCTCTCTCTATGATGTTTTGCCAAAATGCAACTCTCACATGAACTTCCTGGCTGCTCTATTGGTGGTAATCTCTTCACCATATTTTTATTTTGTAACAAGTTCAAACCTCCAAAATGTAAATGTCCATACCTTAAATGCCATAGCCATGATTGGTCTAGATGCATGGTTTTGAAATGGGCTTCCTCTTCTCCTTGGATGCACTGAATTCGAAGAGGGAACATCCAATTCTCAGTCATCTCCAATTTTTCTATCAACCTATCATTTGGAAATTTGACTAGTATTGTGAAAACATTATCGATAAAAGATACTTTGTAACCTTTCTGTACTAACTATCCAACACTCATAATATTATGCTTTAATCCAAGTACAAAATAAGCATCAAGAATAAATCTTCTTTCACCATTTTTTTCTAAAACATTTATTACTCCTTTACCCATTACATCCACTTTATTATCATTTCTTAATTTCACTTCAGATTTTATAGAATCATCAAGACTAGAAAACAATTCTTTATTCCAAGTCATATGGTTACTGCATCCACTATCTAAAAACCAAATATATCTAGCAACATGACAAGTGAGGAATAAGCTTCTAGAATTAGAATTAGATTCATTTGTGTAATTAGCATTCTGCTTGTCCACATCTCCTTGTTTCTTTCAGCATTCACTTGCATAATGTCCATATTTTTTGTAGTAGTAACACTGAATGTTAGATTTATCAAACCTCTGTGAATTTTGCTAGAAGTGATTGTTGCCACATCCTCTATTGTTGTAGTTTTGATTATTGTTTTCACCTTGATCTAGATTATTCCTTCCATTTCTACCTCTGCCTCTTCCTCTACCAAATGATACCTGAGACTTGAGAGCATTCTCAAAAGAAGTATTATTATTCCTATTCATTCTAAATTCATGTGATAACAAAGATCCCATTAATTCATCTACTGATAACTGTTCCAAATCATTGGTTTCTTCAATAGCTACAACTATTGATCAAATTTGCTGGGTAAACTCTTGAGAATTTTTTCTATGATCTTCTGATATGTTATTGTTTCTCCATTAGTTCTAATTTGGTTCACAATATTCAATACTTGACCCATAAACTGGTCTATAGACTCCAAATCATTCATTTGTAAATTTTCAAAATTTCTCTTAAGAGATTGTAATCTAGCTACTTTCACCTTTGTATTACCTTTATAGGTAGTCTCCAAAATTTTCCATGCCGACTTGGATCTCATTGCTGCTGCAACTCTAGAAAAAATGGATTCATCCATTGCCTGTTGGATTATGAATAGAGCTTTTGCATCCTTTTTCTTGTTTTCTTTAAGCTCTTCCTTTTGTGCTCAAGTTAATGATTGATGGGTAGCCTCATCCTATGGTTCTACAAATCCATTTTCTACCAAATCCCAAACATCTTGTGAGCAAAACAATGTTCTCATTTTAATTGCCCAAAAATCATAATTCTTAACATTGAAAACGAGAATCTAGGGCTGAGAAATGTTGTTGTTTGTTGCCATGTCTCAAGCTGAAATTTTTAGAAAGAACAACTTATTTAAATTTATACTCAATGACTAATTTGTGACTCTTTGACTTCTTCTACCAATGGCTATGCTAGGCCACTGCTGCATCTTTCCCTTCTATTCAAATCACTCCACTTAGAAAGCTTATTCTTTCATGCTCTGCACTTGCACGATTCTACTATTGTTATAGTGTTTCTCTTTGCTAGATCTTCAACTTGTCTTATCTATTGGGTACTTATTCTTTTGATAGTGGCTGAGATCTCCTTCAGCTCTAATGACTACAACGATCTTCAATGCTGACTGCACTCTTATCACGCCTTTCTTCTTTGCCTAGATTTGTAGGCTCTGATACCAATTTATTGGAAAGGCAAAGACAATAAAAACAAGATGCATAAATAAAGCTACAACTTTTACATTAATTCACCGATGACAAAATAGAGGAAAAAATAAAACAATAGTATATAATTGCTACAGTAATACAAAAAATTTATTCAACTTTTTCTCACTTACAAATGATTACAAAACCCTCTTTTTATAGAGGACTACAGTAGAATAGAATAGCAGAATATCTTAACTAAACTCAACTCTATTATTAGTGACAATTCAACTACGCATGCAAACTGTGTTTATTCAAGTCCTACGAACACTTATTTTATGCAAAATAAAACTGAACTGAAGTTTACATATTTTCCTAGTTTTCTCCACCGCATGCATGCAAACAGGAGAAATGATTTTGATTATTCTAATGACCATTTTGAAAAAGAGAAAGGCATCTCTATGGATCTTGTGAAGACATGGCTTGCCTTCTGGATGCCTTTGGCATTAATCTATATGCTGGTTAAACTATTCCATTCCTTTGATTTTTATACTTGCTAGTATAATTAGTGAAAAGGTTTTCATTCAATGAAATGTAATGTTACTTTGAAGGTTCATTGTAAAATTTATTTTTCAGTCTTTAAACTCACTATTTAAGCATCTTATATTAAGCTCCTACCATTGTACTATTCTTAATGATGGGAGAGGAGTTATCATTGAAACTAAGATTTGCTTATCTTTTTAGCTATAAATATTTCATCTTCCATTACGCTGTTACTTCTACTAGGTATTTTAATTTTAGATGCAAAAGTAGAATATCAAATAATGTAATGCCTATGATAGCCATGGTAACCCTCCCTATTATTATTATTCCTGACTACACTTTTTCATTCCTTTCAGCTATTTTGGTAAACCCTAGACATTAATATTCACCTTATTATTTCTAGTTTCGGTCAAGTTATTGGAGGCCTTAAAATGCTTTGGAAATAACAGTCTAATGCCTTGCAGAAGTGAAGTACATAACACAAAGCACCTTTGATAGATCAAAAGCATATGCAAATGGTTACTATTTATTTTTTAGATTCTATATAGCTTCATTGATTTAGTTCATTTTA
>JARHVA010001446.1:2812500-3000000 GCA_037957365.1 Torreya grandis | reverse complement strand
ACACATCAAATGGATGAAGAAGCCCAACTAAGGGTTAAAACATAAGTTTCAATGATAAGGTAGTACTTACAGAATTTTTGACTATATAAATTATCAAAATGAGGGATGATGATAACGACCCAAGTAGGCATAAAATGTATAGGTGATCACAAGTTCATAAGCAAAAAATTGGTAAAAATGTGAAGAGTTTGGGTCATGATAGATGATAATAGGGAGAAAGAACAATGACATGGAACACTAAGAGGCATCCACCTAGAAAAGTCATTTGGGTATAGGGTCGACAAGGAAAATGGCCCCATCTTCACCAATGTTACATGAGTGGATCATTGGATCATCTCTAGCATGATTTCCCCATCTATCCTTTTTACACCTATTATCCAAAAGGACATAAGTTATGAGTGTCCTAACCTCTATGTGAATCCTAAAAGATGAATTAAGCTAGGGAAGATATTTAGGAAGGCACGATGCACACATAGAGCCTAAAAAAAACTAACTGATTCTACCACCCAATCCAAAAAACATGTGAGTGCAGTATAGACTAATTTATGCTCATGAACCAACATTTTTGACTAGGCACAATAGTTAAATGCATTACACAAGGCTGTATAGATCATTTAGGCCTTGCAAAGTGATCTCCAATTAGCCAAGAGAAGAGAAGATCTACTTTAGGTAGAACTCCATAATGTTAGATCGCTATTAGATGTCTACCCTAATCATCATTCTCAGGAGTTCGTAAGACCCAAAATAATTAACATTGAGTGCCCATGAGTAGGTACTCCCAAAAGAATCAAAGTAGGTTCCCCATGCACAAGGAAAGGGAACCCAATGAGGAACTATGCCCATGTTGTCTAGTCTATTCAATAATAAAAGCAATCTCATCAAATCACTTTATATTTTTCATTAAAAAAAAAGTGCATACCTTTGACAATGGACCCTCTGATCACATTTTTTTTATTATGATTATTTATTCAATATTATTCCTTCAGATTATTATAGTTTTTAGTGGATAAAATAAATATTAAAAATTATATATATATATATATATATATATATATATATATATATATATATATATATATATAATTATTATAATAATAATAATATTTAAGATTATTTATAAAAAAATAGTTATATTTTATAATAAAAAATTACAAATAAAATCATATGGCCATCAAATATAATCACTTTAAGGTTTGACCACCAATGTTCCTAAATAGACACGTTGGACCCCAAATGTTGGCTAAGTATTTTGGTAGAGGCATGGAACAAGCATGGCATATAATAAGTATGGCATGGAGGGACTGTAACATGAAAGTACATAAGTGTAGAAGACCATGGTGCAAGAGATAACAACATGAGAAGACCTAATCATAAGGGGGACATAATAAATGAAGAACCCAATAGTAAAGGGCTCAGAATATTGGTGAAAGACTTGGGGAGTGTGAAAGAAGTGGGAAATGATTAAGGAGCAATTCTCAGGGATGGAATAAACTTTAATCACACATGATTTTATCATTGAACCCTATGAAGATAGACACTTGGCAGCAAGGATCCATCATCGAATGAGAATAGAGGGGTGCAAAGGCCTGAATCCTTAGGAAAACCATGTAGATAGTTGCCACGACTCTTAATCCACTAGTTATTATCGACCAATCACTATAAGTGTCGTAACTAGTGTAACTACTTGGTCGGGGAGAACCAAGTATAAATACCCTAATTTAGAGCATTGTAAAGGCTATTTATCATTGTTGTATAATGGTTGATTTTTGGTGAATAGTGTAATCACAAATATCATTATAATCTTGATATTTCACTCTAGTTATAGCTAATTTGTATCACTGAGTTTCACTATACATCTATTATGTAACTTATGGATCTAGTATAGATATAATTAATAGAATCTATGTCATCTAAACATAATCAATGTGGACTCTTAATATGATGGTAATATTTATATTAATCATGTTTGTTCACTTAACAAAACCTAGTCCCACATCTCCATAATTCTTTTTTTTTAGTCATTGAATAAGGTATATGTTAGAGCACCAATGTATGATAAATACACTTCTACATGACAAAACCCATGGGAATCAGTTTCTTGTTGCATGCTTTGAGTGGTCATGAAAGAACACTAAGTCTTGCATAAAATGTCAGTGCACCAGCTTGTTGTCAACTAGTCACTTCAGCATGTGCCTAGGGAAAGGTTTAGATATAAATTAACCCAAATTTTTAGTTCTATTTATGGGACCAGTGGTGCTTGTTGTGTAATGATGGAAAATGATCAAGCAATTATCTCTATAAATCATTGAATGATGGCTTACTAGTATCAAAGATAACTTTGTGGTTCCATTTCTTAAACTAGGAGTTTATGAGTGTGTGTGAGTTGAACAAAATCTCTATAGTTCCTTGTATGAAACTTTCTTTGTGTAAGTTCTTATTCATTTGCATATTTCTATCAAAACTTATGCTCAAGATAGGTCAATGAATATTGGAAGGAAGAAAACATGAATAAAAGAGTGTCACATGGATTTAGCATACTTGGGAGTGCCATGGATGTGAGTTTTTGATGTTTAATGGAGAGGGGTGTTGAATAGTTACATCTTGGAGTACATCGTAACGAATTATTCTTATCTAGAAGAAGCTAAGGTCCTAGTTTTCTAGGAACCATGTGGATGGTATCTTAAGCATTTCCAACTAGAGGTGAAGAAGGTATTTATTGACTCTGGGCTTGATGTTTTTCCCATGAAAGCCTAAACTCTCCCTTGTGTGAGCAACACGATTGGTATGGGAATGTATGGGTATTCAAGAAGGATTATTGATTTGAAATGGTAGCCAATAAGTAGGAATTATAGAAGCACAAATATGATGAATCTTAGTAAAGGATTATAGGTGGAAGTGACATAGGAAGTGGATGCGAGGACTCAAGAAGTGATCTTAGGATCTGCATGGAAGTGGAAGAGCACAAAGACTCTCCAGCTTTATAACTATAACTAATGCCAACCCTAGTGTATGTTGGAGAAACAAGTTAGGTAGTGGAGACTAAAGAACCTAAATTGAACCAACATAGTTCCCCAACCATAGAGCGAGCTCATGCTTTTGAACTAGATGAACTAATTGTACGCTACTAGGATATAGATAACATAAAATCAAAAACTGAACCTATAAAAGAACTTTTAGTTGAGAAATTTTTATACATTAGTATATTGACTCTCTTTTTTCCTTTACAAGATACATTCATGGCCCAACTTGGTATGCTTGGTGGAGCCAACATAAGTATTGGACAAAGTACTAGCCTGAATATAGTGAATAACCTTGCCTCAACTCCCAACATGTTGGGTATTTTTGATATAGTTGTAGGCATGGGAGGTGGATTAGGTGGTGGTTAGTCTAGTGGATTAGAAGGCACTTTAGGAGGAAGTTGAATTCCCCCCAAGAAATAGGAAGACTTGGAAGTTCTCAATAGCCACCATTATAAGCACCTTAGCCACCCACCATGTATTATGAAATAACACTTCATTTTATAGAATATCAAGGTGTGGAGAATGCCACTAAACATGTTCACAATTGTGAACTTATTTGTAGAGCATGTGACATTACCTCCTTTGAGTGAAAGTTACACAATTTTCAACCACATTCCTAGTGAGAGCACATAAATGGTATAGGAAATATGATCCTCACCAAGTAGTAGCTAATTATGACCAGCTTAAGCCAGCATTCCTCTAGGAATTTGATATTATGGAGTTTGAGCAATAAATAATTGTTGTGCTAAAGGATAGAAAATAAGAGCTAACTAAGAGTATGTGTGAGTATGATGCATGATTCAAGACACTCCTATCTAAGATATCATTAGAGATTAATGTCGCTCAACATGCTCAATGGTTTGTGTAAGGTTTGTTGCTCCCCTTTAGATGAACATTGTCTCAAAGAACTTTACCAACTTGCATGAGGCCTTGGAAGCTACCCTCCACATTGAATCCTTTAGAGTAATTGATATAGGAATTAACCCTTTTATGGAATCTAAAATCATTACAATGACATCCTAATTAGAAAAGCTAACTACACATGGTACTCATGACACTCATAGTGGCCTATGTTGTATTGATTGTGAGTCTCAGGGCCATAACAAAAATAATTATCCTTGTAAACAAGGTTTTTTAGCAATGAATATTCATTAATTCATGAATATTCCAAATTTTAGATTTTGGTTTTGGTGAGTTTTTAGGGTTATCAAATGGGACAAAATCACCAAAATTTTAGGGATATATATTATATTTGGGGTCAACTCACTAACCCTTTATGGAATTATCTTCAAAAATAGTTTAAATAACCACATATATATACCCCTCGATCTTGATATCAAAAAATAAGACACTTTCGAACACCAATTAACTAAATGACATAGTCGAATGACCATGTTGAATGATAATGCCAAATGATAGAGCTAAATGATAGCACTGAATGACAGTGCTGAATGATAATCCTGAATGATAGTGTCAAACAATGCTACTAAACTAGGAAAAAATAAGGAAACCAAAATTTCAAACCTTGAAAGATAAACATTAAATGTACAAACAAATCTCAACATGTACACCTTTCAATCAGGAACTGGTGAAGTTATCTTTGACAACCATGTCATGGATCCATTGGATAGCTTCAGAATGCATATGAAAACATATGAACTAGCCAAAAAAATGGTCCACATTAAAAGAGATGAAACCCTTGGTGACATAAAAATTGAACCCATGTAATAGTTCAATTTTATGTTAGCAAGGGTTTTCTATTTTTTAATAAACGATCTTTGTGCAACTACAACATTCTAAACCATTTTTTTGGTAATCCCACATGCTCCAAATATATTTTAAAGTCCTAAAACCTAAGGCTCAAGGGCATAAACTTGGTAGTAGACTGGTTGCACCTGTAACTCATCTAAAAAGACTGGTCACACCTATAATTCATTCCAAAAGAGATGAACAATAGAGTCAGGCAGTAGAGCCAAATGGCTTAACCACTGGAAGAGCCAAATGACTTTACCCTTGGTAAAGCCAAATGGCTCTATCAATGAAAGAGCTAATCAGCTATGCCTGCTATAGAGTTAAACAGCTATTGATGGTAGATTCAAATTCATCATAGTCATTTAGCTCTACCACCGATAGAGCCATTTAACTCTCCCACTAGCAGAGCTATTTAGCTCTATCGTAAGAAGAGTCATTTAGCTCTATCACGAGTAGAACCGTTCAACTCTCCCATCGGCAGAGCCATTCGACTCTACCACGTGGGTCAAATGGCTTAGACAAAATCAAGATGCACTAAACAATACCACCTAAATCTATGTGGTGGAATGGATTGATAAGACCTAAAAATAAACCTAAAAAAATTTACCTCCTAGAGTGGAGAATTAGAGAAAATTTCGGACATGCCTATTCACCAAGGCTATGAATCAGTTTCACCTAAATAAATCTTAGGGGGTTTAGGATATGGCCTCTTAAAATGAACCCTACTCATAAAGCTATATAGGTACTGAAGCAATCATGTGAGATTTGCTAAGATGAACATGATGTTTGAGCTTGTCTTTTGTTACAAGCCACATAGTCAAAAGTGTCCACTTAATGTAAGATATGTGATGCATATACCCATGACACCAATGATTATCATTTCATCAGTGATATTTATGAGGCACGTGTGTATGTTACGTATCAATATTCTATTTCAAATAATCAAGAGTAGGGTGGTTATCATGGGTGAGGTCAAGGTCAAGGACGAGGAGGTGGATATTTTCCACCACATACATGCTACAAATGTGGTTTACCAAATCACTACCGGTGAGACTGCCTGATTTATCTAACATGTATTTTTTGTAAAAATGAGCACCACTTGGAGGAATGTCTTGATTTTTACATGGCATCACCAAAGATAGTATTGAGAAGGGTGCCGATATGATATGCATTAAAAAGCCACACTAGCAACTGCACCCTAACACTCTAATAGCCAAACAAGTTAACATTACAATGCATAGTGGTGGATAGTCGCAGTCTACATCCACTCCACCTTGAAAAGGTATAGTACGAAGAGCTTCATACAACTAGGTATCCTGATGCTCAACAACATAAAGAAGTGTTCTAAGATAATATAAATTTGGAAAGGGAATTACAAGGTGAGATCCAATTCCTTAAAGACCATGATGTTGATATGCAGAAGGCCATAG
This sequence comes from Torreya grandis, assembly GCA_037957365.1. NCBI lineage: Eukaryota > Viridiplantae > Streptophyta > Pinopsida > Cupressales > Taxaceae > Torreya > Torreya grandis. The sequence continues at coordinate 2,993,798 of JARHVA010001446.1, read as the reverse complement.
ATCCTCAAGATGTAGTGTGAGATGACTTCCAAGAGTTTTGAAAGTGCTTATTAGATGAGGATATTGTACCCTTGTTATGTAACTAGCTTAAGCAATAGATGCCAAGGCTGATTGAGGATTGTTGACTAAACCATGTTCGACGATAAGATACTTTGGTTCCTCCTATCCCGCAAGAGAACAAATAAATATTAGTGGATGTTGCCATCTATGGATGGGTAATCTAGAACATTCTAGTCAACACTAACGATGAGTCAATGTCCTTACAAAGGACGCATGGTGAAAGATGGCTAGCTTGAACTTACAACCTTCACCCCATGTATTGTTCATGGCTAACAAGACCCATTCTCTGCCAATTAGAGTTCTTAAAAATGCCACTATGGATATCCTCAAGGTTCCTTTCAACGCTGATTTTGAAGTTATCAAATTGGTTAATGCTGATGACTTCCCAGCCCTGTTAGGTCATCCTTGATGTTATGCTAACAATGCCAATTTAAGCTTCAAAAAGAGATATATCAACTTTGCAAATATTGATCGGTGCATCATCATCCCACTACACCAAACACATGGACCCTTGTATGTCAAACCTATTAACGTTGATGAAGATATTAATCACATATGCAACATCACAACTCGAGATAGTTAACGTTGATGAACATATTAATCATGTATTAAAATGTATCTTTCTTTTTTAAAATAAATTCTCGAATAATAATTTTGTAAAATGGATAATTTATTTTGATTTCATAAATCTCATCTAAATGGAGATAAGAGTAATATATACACACCAAATAAAGAACCCCTCGTTGCCCCTAGTACCTTATCGAGATCTTCATTAAGAATTAGTCATCCTCCCCCCATGGAGGAAGTCATACCCCCTTTCGCTTACCTCTTGTTTGAGCTTTAGGCTATTAAAAGTCTTTAACCAAATAGTTTCCCATGACGTCCAAATGGATTTCAAAAAGCCAAAACTTAAAATTTAACCATTGCCTCGACCATAAACTACAGTTATCTCATAAAGTGTTGTGCCTTCAGCTTTCTCTTTCAAACTTGTAATTTTCTCCCTTCTCTCTGCAGCCACCTCAGTCATTAAGTGGCATCTGCTCGGCCTGATCATTTTACTTACAGTAACGTTCTCCTCTGCGGGTTTACAGTTTCAACCCATGTAACACCCGTATGATTCTACATTTTCCTCTTTCACAAAAATAAATTATAAGTTTCTTTTAAATTTAAGTCCATCTGACGGTGGAGATTAGGGCATCATCTTGGCACAATATAAATATGTTTCAGGGCCATCGTCGGGCATTTTTTTCTCAAAGGTGCAGGAACAGATGGCAAGTATCTGAGGCCATAAGATGGATAGCCACCAGTCGAGTAAGTCGAATCTCCTGCAAACATAATCGATTCACCATGCAAAATTAAGGTTTTAAGCAGAGGAAGTGTTCATCATTGCTTCCATTTTGTTACATAATTAAGTACTCAAGTTAGTTTGTTTTTTTAATTTTGAAAACATATTTTTATTAATATAACAAGATATAATATATATGGTTTAATCATACAAAAAATCACACCTCAAAATTAAATCGAGTTAAAGAAGTTTTAGGAAGAACATAGTTCATAAAAGGTCATCGTACGACTAACCAAACCATAGTAAACTAATTGAAATGTACATCAATCAAAAAAAGATAAAGCACAAATAACAAGGAGTCCATTAAGCAACAACAACAAACATGATGATAGGGGAAGGCGAAGGAGGTGGGGGATCCTAAGGGTTCCCCTCACCCCTTGAGCTAGGGGCCAATCTTCATCAACCGAGGTGGGGTCCCAACCAAGAGTTTGATGGTTAATTTCATTAATATTCTATTGTTGAGAATCCAGTGTGAAGGAGAAATGGCCAACACCAGCCGTGGGAACTTACCTTGCAGAGGGGGTCTCCAACCCCTACCACCACTATTTCTATTTCCCCTACCAGATCCTCTGGGAGGAGATGGCCAATGAAAGCAAGGTGAGGTACTCCTCTAATGTCGATACAATCAATTGCAAGATCATTGATGCCATCCCCCATGCCCACAACCCTAGAGGGAATGGTGGCAGATCAGAGGGCTCACGGTTAATTGCATAAGGAGCATTCCCCCAATGGTCCATAAGGATCTACAGATGGTGGAGCTCAAACCAAACCTTATCTATTTGACTCTGAATCTGAAGCATAACATTAGCAATCACAACAACTACATTAATTATAGAAAAGCTTTTTCAATGTGAAGATATTTTATCAAGAACATGCTCACTATTTTTGAATTAACATTTAGTTAAATTTTAATTTAATATATTTTTTGAGGTTTTAAATTGTTTGTATTGTGATCCACTCTTTTTTGTATAATTAGTAGTTGCCCCAAAGACATAAGTTATGCTGGAAGGAATGGCATAATTTTTGCTTTTGGTAAAATGGGGTTTTGTATATTAAAATAATGTAAATCGGTATTTCTACCTCAGTTGAAAATCATGGATGTTTACTCTATATCATCTCTGTAGAGTGATTTCAAACAACAATAATCTAATATTTCTAGTGGAAGCAGTGGTGGAAAATGAGATTATGTATTCCTTCATACAATGATGATTTGTTTGGAAAGGAGTGTTTTATTTCACAATGAAGAAGCTCATGTAGATATATGTACAAACAACTGTAACATCTCACTATTAAAATATATAAAATATTATATATTTTATACATTAAAGTATCAAATATTATAATAAATATTATATATTTGTGTATTATATCTAATATAATATATAATTATAAATTAGTAGTACTAATTTTTATTATATATTAATTTTATATACAATAATTATTTTCTATTTTGGTAAAGCTTGTTTTTTTAAAGAAAAAGAGTAAAAATAAAAAATCATGCGTCACATTAAACCCATCACCATCGAACCCATCTCAGCATTTAACATGAACCGTTAAGCCATAATAATTTGATATTCATTTTAAAAAACCTTCTAAAACATATTTCCCTTACTATTTCTCCCTTAAATTTTATGTTTTTTCCAACAAGGATAAATGAGATGCTTATGGAAAAAATCTCTAATTGTGGCCACATTTTCTTCCAAGGGTCTGAGTATAACATTTATGTATGTTCTTAAGCTTGATTTAATTGCTTTAGGTGTCAATATATTTGTAGCATTGATAAATTGAAACACTTTGGGATGAGTGTTATCCATATGTTATTGTAGAGAAATATGCTTGTCTTCCAACTAATAACATGTTTGTCAAAGCTAATATTATAATATATTATTATATTATATATAATATTATATTATTATATGGCCCCCTTTGTACATATGATATCTCCTAAAATATATTGTCATTGCCCCTCACCATCACCATGCAACTCGCCTTGTAAATCTTTCACTTTGTAATTACTCTAGGTCTCAATATATTGGCAACATGGATAAATGTAAGCTACAAGATAGACGTTGGGATGTCAAAGAGCTGATTTGAGCCACACATCAGATGTAGAGCCATGTTGAAATCAAATCAATATAAGGGGTGTAATATTTTATTTTCGTAAAGTGAGGTTTTGTAAAGCAAGAGAGTGTTTTCATAAATAAAAATGTTGTAAAGTGAGGGAGTGTAAATCAATATGACTGTTGATCCCATCTAAGTTTTTTATTAATGAAATGTTAAGAAAAAATACTTTTTATTCTCCATTAATATTTTTAGACAACTAAGATCTGTAGCTATGTATAATGTATGCAAGTGGTGATACTGGTTCCAAAGGTGAAGGTTGTGAAGCCATCAATAAATAGAGTAAATCCATTGGAAAATTATATTCAAGTGTTGATCAAGCATGGTCATGATTTTTTGTTAAGATGTCCTAAAATATAAAACAAAAATGTAAATAGGATGTAGTAACTATAGGGGAGAGAATCGTACCTGAGGCCATATTCCATAAGACCCTACATACCCAAATACACAATACTTATCACCCAAGTTGTTAACTATTCTGGATAAGCTAAAATCTAAAATTTTAGCCTCTAAAATAATGTAAGATGAGATGTTGATTAATTTTACATACATGCACAATATTAGAGGGGAGCAATCCTATTTCACATAACTCAAACCACAATCTATGTTGACAGCAATGTTATAACATACTAGGCACTACAACACCATTTTTAGTCCTTCACCATTATGAAGTCATTCAAACAAGCTCCCATTGTGCATGTATACGTACACTAATATATTGAAATCAGACCCTTCACATGAAATACAACACAAAATATTCAAGATGTTACATCAAATGATTCACATTGACTTCACCTCTGCTTCCACCAATTCGTTATTTCTTTGTTGATATTTTATGTTAAATCTATATTGTTCTAAATATTTTTAACCACTATGACCTGTTCGTTGGGGGAGTGACCTTGTAAACTATTCCAACCCCTTAAACTTTGATTTTATTATTCTCCAACAAGTTCTAAAGAATGTATGGCTATAGATACTGAAAGTAAATATTTATAGCATCTCAATCTTGTATATTTGACAAATATCAATTAGGGCTCGACCCTTCAATTTTAGACCTCCTTATTATTGAAAGGCACATATTTACCATCTCAATTCATTTAAATTTTTATCTCTTAATATGATCCATATCATTTTGATGACCCAAGTCTCCTACACTACATAAAAGCTTAAACACTAATACACATCATTCACTTTTAGTTTTAGATATGTACCTATTTTCTAGCCTTCTAAACACTACTGGCCACAAAAGGACACTACCAATGATAATAGTGTCCAAATCCTTATCTAGTGTCCAATTGTTAAAATTCATCTAAATTAAAAATGTTTTGAAACCTATGGGTCAGCTTATTTATCTTATTGAACCCTACCATGAGATATTTTAAAAAGGTGTGATATAAATACAAGTATAAGCTTTCTCATTATTCATCAAAAAAATACCCAATAAATACCTACTAAATCTCAACCAATCAACTACACAACTAATCAGTTCTACCCTATTCATCCTTATTTTCATATCAAGTATAGGAATAATCATATTACACATCTAAAGAATTCAAAGAGTAGTTCATGAATGATATTTTTCAAATTATAAGCTAGATCACTGCATGCATCTTTAAATAATATATTTTACCCTTGTGCACACACATTTCCACATATAGAGGAGAACTACATAAGTTTGAGGCCCTCCTTGGAGTATTAGCTATTCAGTTTGTACCCATTGATAGAGGAGTCTTTAGGTTTAGATCGACATTGTGAACCCACTAACCCATTTTTAGCAAACTTATTCTAAGGGTGAAGAGTTCGAGTTTGATCAATTAACAACTATCAAAAAATGTATCCTAGATCTGTATACATTAGTAGAAAAGGTGATAGAAAACCTAATTGGTCACAATGAGATCCAATTATTAATTTTTACTAGACACATGCATCATAGTTAGACACTATTGTTTATATTAGTGTTCATATCTAATGGTTGTGTTTATGATTATAGAAGTATAATTTATAGAATCTTATGATTGATTCAGGTTATGTATCATGCACACTTTCCACCTATTTATAGTCTAGATCTATTTGTGCATAATAAAACTGAGTTAAGTATCATTTCTCTTTAGTATTATAATCAACTGAACATCTTTCGAATTCAATATTTTTTGTATTAACATATCTCAGTATTATAATTCAAAATATTCATTTATATGAGTTTACAATTAATTGAACTTTTATGGATTAGTTTATCACCCTTATGCTTAAATATTTCTATATTCTGAACCCTATCTCACCACATGATCAAATTTAAGGTTAAACATTTGGTGAACCCGAACATTGGTCTCCAAACCTTAGACAGACCTAGGGATTTTTGTTTCTTGATTTTTTATTGGTATACAATTTTTGTTTCAAATTATGATTTTTTTATTTATAAGTAATGGAAATGTTAATAAAAATAATTATTTTCAAAGGGAAGACAAGGAATCCTTAGTCAATCATGTCAATAATAAAAATGCCTTAATACAAACCTTTTTATATGTTACAAGTGATGTGATCAGTAAGCATGATAAGGCTAAGGAATCTTCACCTACTGATGGTGAATCATTAAGTGGTACTACAATTGATTCTACACCAATAAACCCCCCTTTGAACACATCATCGATTCCTACATCTAGTGTGCACATAGGTTATGTGTTTACACCACTATTCTATGAAACAAATCCTACCATCATTGCATCCTCCAAGGGAACCATTATCACTTTAATGAAATTACTAGTTTTAATGCCTATATAAACTCAAACCATGTTTACATCCTCTTTGGTCACTTATCAAACTTTAAACCTTAGTAATCAAAATGTGCAAGATCTTGTATAAACTAATTTTTTTTTGCAAGTTAAGGTTACCAATATTGAGAAAAATTCTATGAAATCACCTTATGTTATTGATTCAAAAAATGTGCTACATAATCTTCTTGCACCTAGAATATCTATAAACCCTTTCCTAACTAGTTTTGTTGCACCCAAGTTCACATTTTATGATGGCAAGGTTGATCTTGAATAACATCTCTGATCTTTGTATGTGGCATGCCTTGATTATGTCTCTAGTGATAAAATTTTACCTAATTATTTTCAATGAGCATAAAATATTATTTTTTACGATGGTTCTCTGAATTACCAATATAATCAATGAGATCATTCAAACCTTTAGCAGATCAATTCTAGCACATTTATCTATCAACATTACTAAAAAGATGTCATATGCTCAAATTTCAAAGATCAAACAAAGAACCAATGAACCTATAAATGAATATGCTTTGAGATATAAAACAATGTTGGTCAAAATGATAAATTCAATGGTTGATAAAGAACTTCAAGACATCTTCAAGAAAAAAATATTTTTCCTATTAAATGAGTCCATTATTTTCATAATATTCAAATCTTTTGATGACTTATGACATAGTCTTCAATATCATGAAATGAAACTTATTTCATTGAACAAACTTAAGTATGTAGTAAAACACCAAATACATCTAATATAAATTTTTATATGAAACCAAGCTACAAGGTGAAACCTACAGAACCTAAAAATAAAATAACCACAATAGTTAACATAGTGTCACAAAAAACTAATTGATTCATCTTATCCAATGTACCTAAAAGATAATTTACCTGATTACCTAAGTCTTCATCTTCTTTACTTCAGAATCTTGTGGAGTATCATTTCATATCTCTCCCTCCTCCCATAGAGGTTGATATGAGTCGACCTCTACCCAAAGGATATGATATTAATGTATATTGTGACTATCACCAAGGCCTCGGGAATTCTAAAAACATATTTCATATCCTTGAAGCATAAGATTCTAGACCTTATTCATGACCAAGGTATTACCTTTGATGATCCTTCAAAAAATTCAGGTTCACAATCTAGAGATCACCAAAATCAAAAAGATATTTCAAAAACATTTGCAAGATCATTCTAAGAAATATCTGGAAGTGTAAATGGCATACAATGCACAAACTCCTCCATCACATTATGGGCACCCATTAGATGGAATTAATGGCACTTATACACACACAATACCTCTTATGATTTAATGACCTTATATTAAATTTGATGGCAGTGAAATAGTGGATGATGACTCAGATCTCCATTCATGATTTATTTGAGCATACTTTTACCATCAGCATATTCATAGTGTTATGATCGATAATGGTGTTAATGAGAAATTATGTACCATGAAATGACTTACACATTTGAGATATACATGTTATGATTTACACCCTTTGATTAAAACCATCAAAGAATTTGATGGGACATCATAACATGTTATTAGTAAGATTGATTTACCTTTACAAGTTGGTCCAACACATGTGGTCACAACCCTTTCAATTATACCATATATATGAGTATTTGATATGTTATTTGGATGTCATAGGATACATAAACTATGTGTAGTACCTCCAATAGTGCATGGATGTATTAAATACATTCACACCAATAGGGTAGTCAAAGTTTCTATAATTCCATATGAACATTCACTTGAACAAGAGAAATTTATTCCATGATAGTTAATTATGAAACCTACTATGGAATATGAAATATCATTTCATAAGTGACACATACTTATGAGTCCTTTACACCAAAGATATACAATGGATTTTATAGAATCCTCATCTACTCTTACACAACATACTCAATTACCTAGAGTAACTAAACATACTCTAATTCCAGCAACTCCAAAGAAACCACATAGCACTAAATGATGTGTTTCATGAACTCCTAGTCCTTCTGATATTTATTCATGACTATAAAATCCTATTATACATACACATAATATCACAAACTATACAGATCTAAATATGACACCTATACATACTCCCTGGTAGAATCACCAATTTGATGTATCATATTCCAATTTCGGAGAAACCTACGAGCATCCCATGGATGGGATCATAGGCTAGCATTATCTTTTCAAATATTCCATATATATATATATATATATATATATATATATATATATATATATATATATATATATATATATATATATATATATATATATATATATATATATATATATATATATATATATATATATATATATATATTCCAAAAATAAAAAAATGGAATATCTAAAAAATATAAAAATATTTAGCATTCCTATGCTTATTAGCTCATTGACATCTATGTTGTTGGCTTTGTGTTAATAAATATCATATCATTTCCTTCTATACACACATATGTTTCATGTATCTTTTAAGTGCGATACAAACATGCCCATAGAAATGATATAAGCATTTACAGATGTTAGACCTTTCCTCTAACCATGTCATATAATACATTGGGGGCATCTACTTCTTTGATCACAATTGATACATGTTACATATCTCTTACGATCATTTCCATATTATCATGTTTGATATTAGATACTAACACTTACACATGTATATATCCATGCTCATATTTTTCACAGTGTATTTAGTATGCTATGTTACATAATATTTTGTTAACACATATATGCAGGGACTTGTATGATATACTTATACTAGTTGTTTATGCTTCATCTATTTTTAGTTCATTTAGTGTATTGCATTGATTTTTGCTATCTTGATTGTGGAACATTTGAATATGATCCTTTCTTATTGGCTCATGTTGCATTATATACTGATTAAATATTTTAATATGTTATTCCTTTTGATTGTGTGACATTTAACCATGCCCCTTGTATGGGGTATCATCAGAGCATCCTTTTGCATTGCATTGAGTGATTTTGTGTGTGTGTGTTTGATTGTTTGTTGAGCTTCTATTGTTACTCTCTAGACATTTCCATGATTTATATCATGCATCTTAAGACTTGATGTGATCACATACTTCGAGATTCATTGATATATCTTCTTTGACATGTTATCCTTATATGCTACATGATTCACACATAGATTATACAATGACATTTTTATTTTAAGGTAAGGTACATGATAGTTTCTATCTCCCTCACCTCAAAAGGGGGGCATATCATAGAAGCATGACTTCCACATTTTTCATAGTTTCCAAATTTTAATGCGGGCATGTTATAAAAATATGACCTCCACACATCCACACTTATTCAGTTATCAGTATTTCTAGATTTCATTGGGGGAATGTCACAAAGACATGACCTCCACACTTTCATAATCTTCAGTTAAATTTCATGATTATATATACACTTGGGTCAGAATCCTATATATTGCACAGATATAAAATATATTTAAAAAAGAATTTTTATATTTATGACACATATACTCTAGCTAAGATATATTAGAGGTGTATATTCCATGTTATTACACACAAAAATTTAAATTTACCAATTATACTATTCTCCAAGACATACTGATTACACCAGGATGCACTATTATCAAACATTTTTCTATTATAGCAATTATTTCAAATTTATAGGTTGAAGTGATTAAGTCCTTCAACCTCACTAGATTTATAGTTTGGAGTGATAAAAACATCCAATCTCACCAAATTTATAGGATGAGTTAATTAAATCACTCATCCTCACCAGATTATATATACTCACACTTAAATTATGTGATTGAGATATAATTATCTCAAAGGCCATGTAACAACTCATTCTTTCATGAGATTGGGGGCATAATACATTCCAATATCCCTTTTTCAATTCTCCAAGGTTCAAGTGTAAACATCTTCTAGTTCTAATTATTCATAAGGAAGCATCTTTACCAAGTCAATTGCCTCAACATGGTTGCATCAACACACATGTGTACTCCTTTGCTCTCTTTATTTTCAAGCATTTAATTTATTTCAAACATTAGATTATATGAATTGATTTATATTACAACATGTTCTTGGTTACAGGTCATACACTAGTAAAGCATTCAAAGTGGGCTCAAGCAAAGGCAAGGTGTGTTGTACACACCTAGGTATCCCTTTTTTTATTTAACTAGTAATTTTATCCTTATGCATTACTAGATTAAAAGGGGCAAAAATATAGATACTAAAAATAAATATTTATACCATCTCAATCTTGTACATTTAAAAAATATCAATCAGGGCTCTACCATTCATTTCTCGACTTCCCTACTACCGAAAGGCTCACATTCATCATCTTATTGTGCTTAAATGATTATCTCTTAGTTTGATCCATATAATTATGATGACCCAAGTATCTTTCACTACACAAAAATATTAAAACCCGCTAAACATCATTCATTGTTAGTTTTAGATCCAGACCTATTTTCTAGCTCTTTAGACACTACCAGCCATAGAGGGACACTATTGTTGATGGTAGTGTCAAGATATATATATAGTCTCAAGTTACCAAAATTAATCAAAATTTTAAACCGTTTGAAACCTATTGGTTATCATAGTTGTCTTATTGAACCTTATAATGACATATTTTAAAACAATGTGGTATTAATACAAGTATAAGCCTTCTCATTGTTCATCTATCAAATACCAATCAAAGACCTAATATAGCTCAATCAATCAACTAAAAAACCAACCAATTATACCCTATTCATCCTTCTTTTCATATCAAGCATAGAAGTAGTCATATTATAGGTATAAAACATTCAAAGAGAAATCATGAGTGATGTTTGTCAATTTACAAGCTAGATCATTACATGCATATTCATATAGTATATTGCACCCTTTTACACACATATTCCCACACATAGTGGATAAATAAATAATTTTGAGACCCTCTTTAGTGTATTGGATCTGTAGGTAGTGCCCATTAATAGATGGGTCTTTGGGGTCAACTCAACACTATGAGCCCACTATCCCATTTTTTACAAACTCATTATAAGGGTGAATAAATAAGGTTTGATCAATTGACAAAGAGTGATAACATGTATTCTAGACTTGAATATATCAGTAGAAAAAGTGACAAAAAAATAAAAATAATTAAGTTGGTTGCATTGAGATCTAGTCATTATTTTGTACTGGATAACTATGTCACATTCAAACACTAGCATCAATGGTAGTGTTCAAATCTGATAGTAGCATCTGCATATAAGTATAATTTATAGAATTTGATGATTGATCCAGAATAATGATCCTTCATACTTTCCACCTATTTCCATTCATGATCTATTTGCACATAGTTAAACCTAGCTAAGTATAATTTTTCTTTAGTATTATAATGAATTGAACATCTTTCAAAATCAATATTTCTATATTTAGCACATCTCAATATTATAATTTAGAATATTCATTTATCCAAGTTTGAAATTAATTGCCTTGTTATAGATGAGTTTATCACCCTTGTGCTTCAACTATTTCTATATTCTTAACCCTATCTCATCATGTCATCAAATTTAGGGTTAAACAATGACTCATCCAATTTCATGGAGAAAAAATAGGTTAATTTACATTATGGTGAACTAGTTAGTTATTGATAATGGCTACCAATTGTGGTCATTAACATGATCATCATTTAAAATACGATGCGATGAATCACTTTTTATGCTCTTCTCAACGAAGCACCTTCAACATAACAACAACAATAATAATCATAATAATATTATATATTTTTATTTTTATTTGTATATGTATTAAATAAATTATAATAATACTACTACATTAATATAAATTAAATATAATATATAGTAATATTCATTTATATATTACAATAATAATTATAATTTTAAATATATAATATGATATATAAAATTATAGTATATTATATTTATAATTAGTATATATAAATTATAATCCAAAAATCTAAATTTCTTGTTCCCACATCAACATGATTATTGCATTTATTCAAGCTGTACATCGGATGTGGAGTCGTGTTGTAATAAACTCAGTCCACCCATGACAATAGAAAATGGCTAGTCAAGATGTCACCACATTTTAAGTTATGGACCCTTTTACAATGGGTGCAAGTCATGTAAATCCATTGGCTACCTTCAATTTGGGTTTGGTGTATGATATGAGCCTTTTGGGGTATATAATATCACTTTAAATATACTATCATTACCCCTCACCATCATTTCCCAAATCACCTTGAAATATTTCACTACTCACATGTTTTATATGTCCTTGCCCTTCCCCATTACTTCACCATTGCTCAAGCTCATCATGAAATGGAACACCTCTTCGCCACACATGCATTGCCATATCATATGAAGAAATACACAACCTTATTTTTCACCATCACCTCCACCATAAATATAAGAGTTTTGATGCATAACCCTTTGGGCACAAAAGATGAGATGGGGGTAAATAGTCATATGTTTGAAGTGAGTTACAACTACATAATTGCAATCCTTCACTTTATGTAACCCCAATTCACCAAAACAAAAAATTACATCTATTATAGTGCAACTTGCACCTTTGGGGAAACTACTAGTCTATATCGTATTAGAAGTAAGGTTTTTTTTGCTACCTTTAAGAAATAATTCTACATTCCCTCTATTTTATTTTGTGGAAGTTAAAATATTAAATAAAAAACAATAATCTAAGTAATTATATTCAAATAAATGAATCTTAATTTAATTTAGCATTATAATGCAGGTATAATATATAGTAGCATACATATCTTAGATATATTTATGTAAAACATGCTAAAAGATATCATGTTTGAGCCACCTATTCCACTTATGACACAAATGTAATACCATAACCTCTTGAATAATATCTCTAGATGTGTTTTACATAGATTTATGTAAGATATGTATGTTAGTTTAATACCACCTCCATTAATTATATAATAATTCAATGTAATGCCTATGTTTTATATAATAAATCAATGTAATGTCTATATTTAGAGCAAAATCAATGAACTATGAAATGTAGAGAACTTTATTATACAAATAAAATGGCAATTTTCCCAAAGATGCAAGTTAAGTTGAAAGGGATGTAAGCTTCTATTTTGGTAAGGCATGGGTTTTTAAGTGAAATAATGTAAATTGACATTCGTAATTAAATTTAAACCCGTGGCCTCTAACCTTATCTCATATTTTTGCATGAATTTTCAATCAACAATAATATAATATGTCTTTTGGAGTTGAAAATAAAAACTATGGTGGTTTGTTTCTTTGAATGATGTGAAAATGTGTAGTGTGGGGAGGATACCTAATGTTTCATAGTGAGATTGAGAAATAGCAAAGTGGTGGGAAAGGGCAAGGCCATATAGAGTATGAAAGTGGTGAAAGATATTAAGATGAGTTATGTAGTGATGGTGAGAGGCAATGATAAAGTCAAACATGATCATATACATGTGAAAAGTTTAGCGACATGTCAAACATGTCATTGTAATCTATAACTTCCACCAAACTATTTCAATTACCCAATACATGATTGAAATAAGTATCATATCAATGAAAAATAGTGTCAAATATCAAATGTGTCCTCTAAAAATATAGAGAATTTAAAACATATCAATTTAAATGACTTTAAAACTAATTAGATTATATATATATATATATATATATATATATATATATATATATATATATATATATATATATATATATATATAAACAAATTATATAGGAGGTATCTTTCATAACATAAGCCTTTCCATTTTTTGTTTGATTGGTTCGAGAGTCATCTAATTTTGTATTATATAGTTAAATTCTATATATATATATATATATATATATATATATATATAATTTAACTATATAATACAAAATTAGATGACTCTTGAACCAATCAAACAAAAAATGGAAAGGCTTATGTTATGAAAGATACCTCCTATATAATTTGTTCAGTTGATGCAAGTTGCCACATGAAAATAGATATGGATAAAAATATTTCACAAATTTCATTCTCTATATGGCCTCACCCTTCCCCACCACTTCACCATTTATCAAGATTACCATGAAATGAAATGTATCCTCCCCATATAGCTCATTCCACATCATTTTAACTCTACCAAAAGTATCAAACTATTATTGTTTGATGCTTCACGTAAAAAATATGAAACGAGGTTAGAGGTCATGGGTTTTGAGTGAAGTACAACTATTAATTTACACTATTTTGCTTTAGAAACCCCTACTTTAGCAAAATACAAGATTATGTCCCTTTTGGTGTAACTTGTAGTAGCTAGCATTTTCATCTAATTTCTTTTAGACTCGTCTAAATTAGCACATGGTGTATTATCAACATTTATAGAGGATGCTTTGGATATATGAAACCTAGTTTGATTGAGATGACACATGTTTCAATCATATATTGGGTCATTAAAATAATTCAGTAGAAGGTATGAGTTACATTGACAGATGTGACATGTCACTTAATTTTGCATGTTTATCTATTTGGGATTATTTGATTCCATCCCCTAAAATGAATTGTTACTTACCCTCACCATCATCACCCAACTCATCTAGAAACCTTTCATCATTTTCATTTTTTATATGCCCTTGCCCTTCTCCACCAATTAAACATTGCTCTATCTAACTGTAAAACAAAATGTCTCCTACCCACATAGCTCATTACCACACCATATGAAGGAACCCACCACCTAATTTTATACCCTCACCTCCAATATAAATATCATATTATTAATTCATAATGCTTTGTACATAAAAAGGTGAGATGTGGTCAACGTTCCTAGGTTTCGAGTGAGGTATGACTATTGATTTATACTCTTTAATTTTAAAAAATCCAACTACACCAAAACATCAACTCACGTCCCTTATGGCGTAACTTACATATATACTGATTTATTATATTATATAATATATAAATAGTAAATATATATTAGAATAATATTATATATTAATATTATTATAATAAATATGCATATAGTAATATAAAATAAAAATATTTTATGGATTAAACTATGTACAAGACTTTTGTATCAACATTTCATATCACAATCCATGAGCCATGTTTAGGATGAATCATGATGGATCATAGTGTGCGATCTGAAATGTTGATCTAAAAGTCTTGTACATGGTTTAATCTAGAAAATATTCTCCTTTACTTCATGGAATATATAAATACCATCTCTCTCTCTCTCTCTCTCTCTCTCTCTCTCTCTCTCTCTCTCTCTCTCTCTCTCTCTCTCTCTCTCTCTCTCTCTCTCTCTCTCTCTCTCTCTCTCTCTCTCTCTCTCTCTCTCTCACACACACACACACACACACACACACACACACACACACACACGATTTAATCTCTAAAAATATTCTTTATTTACTTCATATATTATGGAAATACCATCTCATACATACACACACACACACACATACACATATACATATATACATAATCACACAAACACATATTTATAATACTATTATTATAATATATTAATATAATAAATATGTATATAGTAATATATAATATAAAATAAGAATATTTTATGGATTAAACTATGTATAATAATTATAGATCTAAATTTTAGATCACACTCCATGAGCCATCATCAGTACAAAACATGATGGCTTATAGAGTGTGATCTGAAGTGTTGATCTAAAAGTCTTGTACACAATTTAATCTAAAAAATGTGTTTCCTTTACTTCATGGACTATGGAAATACCATCTCATACATATATACACACATGTATGTATGTATGTATATATATCCATGTACATATGTGTATGTGTGTTTATATATGTATATGTGTATATTCTCTCTCTATCTCTATCTCTCTCTCTGTGTGTATTTATAATACTATTATTATAATATTTTATATTATTTATATATACATTATATTAATACTATTATTTTAATAATATATATTAAATATTATATATTAACTATATAAAATATTTATAAAAATTAATAATATGTGTATGCATGTGATTTTTTTATAGGTACTTAAGGGTTGATGGGTCCCTCAACCTATTATTCAAATGAAAAGTTTTACAAAAAATATTATTGTTTATCAGAGGTGTCTCCACAATAACACAACCCAAGAACCAATCCATATTACAAAATGAACAAAAGGGGGGTCATGGAGGACATACCCTAGGACTCAAAAAAACCCAAAGTAGAAGGAAAAATACATACATAAAGCTAATAAACTAAGTAATTAGGCATAAGTAACTAAGTAAAAACATGGAATGACAAAGGCTCAACCTCGTCCACATCAATGCCAACAATTATATCAACATCTACATCAAAAGGGCCTATTTTTACCAAATACTTCACCCTAGAGGAGGTTGTTCAAGCCTACTTTAAGATTTAGGAAATATTGGATTACCTCTAGGCCTGTGGGTTGCCTATAGTAGAGGTAGAATTATAGGTTTAAGGGATAGCTCCCTAGATTTATCCTTAAGTGCTTATCACCTACACTAACTAATTTCTTGGATGAAAAGGGATAGATGTAAATAAGAAATTAAACTAATGTAAGGGGGTGATACATCAAAAATATATCGAATATGCTACCATGCTCTTGCACTAAGAGACATGACCTACAACACTAGCTTCAAAGTCTTAGAATACTCTAACATTAGTATATAAAAGATGGAGGTGATATGCATGAAAACTACTTAATGTAAGTGAACAAGATATTAGTTATAGACACTAAGGCTACTTGTACACATGAAAATAGACCTATACACTTGACAACACTTCATGTTACTTTCTAGAGTGGAACAAATTGTATCAAACATGGAAGGATTGAGAGAAAGCAAGGATGGATATCAATCACGTGACTTTTCACTATACATCACTTCACATAATTAGACAAGATAGTTTTTGAACTCAAAACCAAATGTATATGTTATTTCAAAGGTAAAGTACAATATCAAAATAGTAAGGCTTCACCATACTAGGTGTGGAATTCTCAATACTAGAGACAAAATGGCTTGCATTTATAGAATGTGAGAAGAGAGAGAAGAAAGTGGAGCTCAAGGGTTACAATGTTACATTTCAAGGCATAAAAACCAATTACATTATATAAGGATGAAGTAGAAAATAGGGATCTAGAAAGTCTTTTGTATATGTTTCTATCTGAAGCATCAAACTCTCCAAAACTAGCGTAAGGGTCTTCAAATGGCTTGTTGAAACCACCTTCATAATTAGGCATCTTTTGACAACTCAAAACTATACTAGGGAGAGATGACACATGTTCAATATCAAGGAGGGGTTAGAAACATGCCATAAAATTATCAGTTGTGTCTTTAACTCATAGGCTTCTTTTAGACACTTGTTCTCACCATCTATAGTCATTCATTAGCCATATTTCACTCATTCCTCACACTTGTCACTCAAGTGACCTTTAGTTGCTCAAAAAAATTAATGTAAGGAGTGATATAAAACCTATATAGAGTCCCCTTACCTTTCGATCCATGAATCAAATCTTAAAAAGGTCCAAAAACCTTCTCATTCTCTAAGAAGGAAGTCACTTTCTTTTCTCATTGTTTGCCAAAAACTCCCTGAGATGAATGACTTAGAAGATATGTTTATGTGCTTATATAAAGTGATAAAAAAAAAATGGAGAGTTAGGATAGGTTCCAATTGACCTTCCCCAATGATCCTCATTCTTTAACTCTCCTCTACAACCTACAAAAAAAACAAAATCCTAAAAGAAACCCTATTTCAGGTTTGTTCATACAAGTGTGGTATAGACCAATCTTGTGTCATGGATATTTAGAGAGTCCTCTAATAGTTCAAAATCATTTCTAGGTCATTTGAATCCCTTTACATGCATATTCTTTCTTATCTTATCCATCAAGTCAAAACCAAGGGTTTAGGAGGGTTTGGACTTTTAAGGATTCTTCATACAATCCTGACATCTAAGATCCCAAAAAATTCCAAAAATTTCAAGCTCAGGATCCTCATCAAATGTCCCCAACTCCTTGGGTTACCATGTTATAAATCCATACAAATGTGAGCTTTCAAAGATGGCCTATCAAGCTCTTAAGTGAATTGGGTCAAAAAATGACCAACCTGTGTGATCTCTTTACAAACTAATGGTTCAAAACAGCCTTATACCTCCCCCTAAAGGTCAAAAAAAATGTGGGAAGGTTCATTATGTCTTGTAAATTAGATTGATCCCCATTAGGGCTTTCGGCCTACTCTTAAGCCTAATAGGCTTGACTATGTTCATGGCCTATCACCACCTCTGAATGCTTTCAAAAACTTTTGAGGTCTCCCCTATGATTTTTCACATTAAAGAAAACTCTCACACCATTATTGTAGTGTTCCAAACACTCCTAACTCATTCCCCTACCATTCACTCACCTAACATATAGTATAGACTATATTGGAGTGCCTTCTATCTAAGATGGATTACCAACTTATCATGTCAAATAATTGCCCCTATGCCTAGGTTGCATGATGGAAACCAGCAAACTTGTCTAGACCTAGTTTCACTCCACTATAAGATGGCATTAAGTATAGACAAAACCTTGATTTAGAGAAATTAAGGTAATTTATCCCAAATGCAATTTTCTCAAACTAAGGGCTAGGATTCAAGTTTGTTTTCCACCTTATGACTCCACCATTATCACAATGGTAATATCCATGTTTCTATACCTCAAAGAGTTTTAAAACTAGTTCAGACACCTAAGATTCAACTGTTGACTCCTCTGATGGGACCACCTCTAGGTGTACATGCAGAAACAAGGTTGTGTATATGGAAGAATTGGTTGTCACAACTAATCTAAAACTGTTTGAATAGTTCAAACTTGTTTCTTTCACCTTAGGGTACATCTAACCACCTTGAAACCTTTATGTTTGACCACCATGACTGTGCAAGGCTCTTTTTTCCTGATTGTAGGTGGCTTTTGCAAAGGAAGGGTGACTATGTTAGATTTTTGACTTTTCACTCCATCAAGAGATGGTTTTAAGGGTAAACCTATTTGGTAGGGATTTATCATTATGAAATAATGGATTGGAAACAATACATCATCTTAAATTACCATTACTTTGAATATCAACATAGCGAGATAAAATTCTGTAACTGATGAAACTATCTACAAACTAGCAATGGAATTCTCAACTATCAAACTAAGATGGATTTACTCATCAATTCACTTACACACATGCAATAAAGTATGGAAACCATAAGATAATGGTGATCACACTCTTTGATAATATGCACCATACTTGTTTTCTACAAACTAATCTAAACAAAAGAGAAACCTTGAGGTGATGGGAATGAGCATGCAAAAATGAGTCACTAACACTTTAATTAATGGTTCATAAATATTGGTAAACAAAAATTGGAAATATTTTCATGAACTTGGATTAGACAAAGATTAGTATCATCCCTAATAATTACTTGACCGAATTGATCTCCTGTTGTCCATACTAAACCAAAATCAGTTGACTATTTTCACATGCAAAGGAGAGCAATGGAGGAGTAGAATGGTTTTGTGCCATGTTTGAGCTCCTCAAATATTATAAATCATGTAAATCAGTTTAGGTTACCTAAAGGGTCGATTTGAATCCTTCCACATGTGCCAAAACTCTTACATAAGTTGTAAAATTACTAAAAACTGCCTTTTCTCAACTATTTTCTTGATTTCTCATACAAGTTTTTAGTAATGAATACCATATATGATAATAATATGACATTTAAGACATTTAAAAACACTTTGTAACATTTTTATCTCTATGAAAACCATACAAATCTATTAAATGACCCTAAAAGTGGCCTTAGAGTGACATAGTACTAAAAATGAATGTTACAAAGGTAATGACACATTAAATGATCTCATTAGGACCATGGTACACCCTATTACACCATATAAGACCCTTATATCAAGTTTTTAACTATAGGGGGTTGAACTATTTTGACTTGTGGTCAAAATAGTTAACATTCTCGGTGATTTCCTAGGGGTGATAAGCCAGCTATGCCAAAGACTAGTAGCATACTCCTATCCATTGGGATATGGAGTCACCTATGCACAATATAGACAATTAATTATCTTTGAAACCAAATAAAAAAAGAAAACCAACACAAAAAAGACATTGCACATTACAAAAAACACACATGTGTTCTCAAAAACACTTACAGAACACACACACACAACAAAAGCAAAGACACACCCTAACCTAGTATATACAAAACCTCGATACTTGAGGTGAAGATAAAATAACTATACTTCAACCAAGGTCAACTATGATACCTCTTTCATCCTTGTTACTCCATGAAAGTAACCTATCATGTGGAACATGCTTATCAACAAATACTTGCTCATGTTGATGGTCAAAAGACTTACCGTCCTTGGATCTTCTTCTGCCTATTAGTATGATATTTGGAGCTTCCAAGGATGTTTTATTTCCCCCCCAAGGATATTATTTAAACTTACAACTTGTCTCAACTCATTCATATCCAATTGGTACTCTTCAAATTATAGATTAGTAGTGA
This sequence comes from Torreya grandis, assembly GCA_037957365.1. NCBI lineage: Eukaryota > Viridiplantae > Streptophyta > Pinopsida > Cupressales > Taxaceae > Torreya > Torreya grandis. Next base: position 2,973,005 of record JARHVA010001446.1, on the reverse strand, counting down.
TCAAGATTGCCTCAACCTCACATTCTTCTTGGGCATCATGTTCTTGATGTATGAGCTTATCGAGCTTGTTCTCTTGCTTATTTATTACATTTGACAATGATTAAACCTAAAATTGAGGTGTTGACTACTCCTCAAACATATACACTTCTGATTTAGCTTCATTGGGTTCTTTCAAGGTTGAAACTTATTTGACAATAGTAAGACACTCAACCTCATGTTTGATAAGGCTTTCTTTATTTTGCTTAATAGGACACTCAACAACCTACTTATTAGGTTCATTAAAAAACTTAATATCAAATTCAAACTTTTTAGGATGGGAGGTTGACTTACCAAACTACTCAAACTCTTGACTTATGGCATTGAACCTTTACCATAGGTCATCTTCCTCCTCATGATTGTCATGTTCAAGGACTCCATCAATTGCAGGTAGAAAGACTTTGTTCTTTGCACCATATTGATCTATCATGATTTTCAAACTATCATCATCATATATGTGAATGAGGTAATTTCCCTTAGCATCTTGTGAAAAAAATGCTCAATACTTACCTCAGGTTTCTCATCTGCTCCCTCATGGATGATGTTTGTGCTAAGATTAGTTTGCTCAAAGTAAGTGTATGGATCTTGTCCATAGGTTTTTGCACCATACTAATCTAGAAATAGATCAGATATGCCCTCAAGCTTAGAATATGTCCCATCATCCAAAGCACACTCCTCATGATAATTGATGACACAATTCAAATTGGAGCTTACTTCCACATAGGGTTTCAATATGAAATTTAGCTAGTGGTTGATTTCTAATGGTTACCTTTGATTCATACCTTATCCTAAAGTCCAAGAAGGACAAATCAGATGAGAGGTAGCCTCGTATCTTGGCTATGAAATCCCTTGAGAGGTAGATAAGAAAGTTTGTAGGCAAGTCCACAACCATAATGTCTTGAAGGATAGGGAATCTAGGATAATCATGAAGAAAAAATTTTAAACTCTTAACTATTCCTACTAAATTAGTAGGTTCTCCATCAAGTTGAGTCATCCCTTTACTATATGGTTCATAATTTAGGCCCAATTTTTCAGCTAAAACCTTAGGCATCACTAAATTTAGTAGCCCCCACTATCTACTATGCCGCTATGAACAAGTTTATCCCACACAATGAGAGTGAGGTACAAGAGTAGAGGTTTTTCAAATTTGTAAGAGGGATTAAAAATGGGATTAGGATCATTGGTGAGATAAATATCATTATGACTTAATGGTTGAGGGATAACATGAATTTTAGATAGCTACTTTTTTCAAAAGTTCTTTTTAGCCAGGCATGTGAAGGACATCCCAAAGAGAGATAGATGCCTTTACATTCTTCAAAGAATCCACAATGTTAAAAGCATGAGTACTCACCTTTTATTGAGACTTGAAGGCAAGGAAGTGTTTGGAGATTAATACATTGAATCACCTTGAGTAGATCTTCCAACATTTTGACTTTGAGGAGATGCAAAAGTTGTATGGATTACCATGCTTGCAGTCACACCTTGTTGTTATTGACCAAATTTGATTTTTAGGTCAAATTGGGGCACCTATAGGTAAAAAATTGACTTTTAATTGTCTTATAGGTCTAATATTGATGTATAAATGTGTTTTATAGGTTAGTTAATGTTGTTTTATTGTTATACTAGCCTTGGTCCTTAGTCATTTTAGTCCTTTTAGTCATTTTGGGTCATTTTGAGGTCAAAAAGGTGCATTTAGTGACTTGTATAGATTTATTGGGAAGTGTAAAGATGTTAGGAGATGAAGTCACATCCCATGTGTCCCTAAGAGGTCTTAAGTAATTGAAACCAACTTAAATATGGTAGGTTCTTAAAAAAAAGGGTAGTTTTCTTGAGGAAAAAAAGAAGTTTGGCACTTGTACAACTCTTTGGGAAGTGTGCCACATGGGTAAGCATCATGGTATGTGTATTTATATTTTCCAATCTCAATTCCACATTTTTTTTACTATGGAAGTGCCATTTTGGGGCCAAAACTATTCTACTCCTTTTTCATTCCTCTTGGCAAGTAGTTGTCACTTTTAGGTTTTTGCTCAGTATGGACAACTAAAGAGGTTTCAAGTCAATTATTTTGAGATATTGTATTAAAATTAGAGACCCTAATTTTAATATAATTATTTTTAATAATTTTGGCATGTGATTCATGAACCATCCTCATGAAGTTGACTATATATTTTTACTTGCTTATCTATGCACCCTACAAGTTTTGCTCTTATTTGGGAAGATCCATACAATTCACTTGTTGAAAATGGTTACATAATATTTTGACTCCATTTTATCATGTTATCCATGATTGGTTTTACATTTATATTTTATTTGATAAGCCAACTAACTTAGTTTGCAAGGAGGAATGAAGGAGTGAAGTTATAGTAATTTCTTCCAAATGCCAAGATTTTCTTCTATGTTATGCTTCTAGAGGGAAGTGAAGTGATGTTTTATTGATCATATATGTATTTCCCTCATTTTAAATTCCAAATACAACTTAAAAATCTCCTTCAAGTGCCAAGAGAGAAAGCAAATGCATAAAATGGTCATCTATAGTAATTATATAGCTTCCCATCAATTGGAGGAGCATGAAAACATGTTTGCACATAATATGACATTTGGAGGATCAAAATATATTTGGTAATCACTTTGAATAAGTTTTAAGTATGTTTTAGCAACTAGAAAAGCAAGAAATGGTCTTAAAGCATACTTGTGACATTTTGGGACAATTTCTCAAAACTATCAAAACATAGGGCCATGCCCTTTTGTTGGGTGTCCTTATGCATTGTTGATTTGACCTATAGAGAATATAAGTGAATTTATTTTCAATATCCTACATATGCCTATCATTTTGAAAAATAAGAGAGATTTGCAGGTTGAAGAAGATGGTTTTCAAAAGTATTCAAATTGCCCTTTAGGACACTGAAATCACTCAGTTCTATCTACAACTAGTAGAGGATTTGTCATTTATTGAAAGCATAGGGAAGGTTTGAGACCCTTAGGAAGTATTCAGTTGGTTTTTTTAAACCATACACTCCATAATTATCTCATAGGCCATCAAGGACAAACAAAACCTTATAATCCTAAAGTGAGACCAAGAAATAACCACATACAACCAAAATACATAGCTATAGGAATTGAGTAGGTACTTTGAGTAACCAAAGTAAGGTTCAAGGTCTTGTTGATCACATTATTGGTTTTTTCAAGTAAAATTGAGTCTATAATGTTTTGATAAGCTTAAAAATCTAAAAGGATAAAGGTGAGGCTAAATTACATCATAAACCTGCTACATGCAGCTAAAGCCAAGCCTAAAAGGGAAAATATAGTCTTGTAAATCACAAGGAAGATAAGAAGACCTCAAAGAATGTTTTAAGGAAGTGTAGGCCTGAAAAATTATTTTAATAATGAATTGGGTATCATGAAAGCTACTTATGACACTTCAAGATCTTACTATCATAAAGGTAGGTGGAGACAATCTGTACATTGAGAAATTATTAACTTACAATGGGGTATGCAGGCAGTGAGTTGGCATGAAGATTTATGTGTTGTTTAAGTCACTAAAGTTGAATAAAATCATGGAAAAATGTCATGATATATCATTTAATTCAAATGGAAACCTTTTCACAATCATGATTAGGTGTAAATAAGCTAAAGTAACCTATAGGCATGGGTTCATAGTCATAACAGGTAGAACTCGGTTTGTGAACTAAAGGTGCACATGAAAAGATGTAATTAGAGTTAACATGATGAAATATAAAATTATCACCTTCCATTATGACATGATGACCTACATAATTTATAAACAATGTAAAATAATCTTACATAGTCTCCCTTGAGTCTTAATAACACATACAATTGAGCAAATAATAATGAGTAGAGAGGTAGTGTTATCTGAATGAATAGGAGATGGATTTGAAGCAATTAGGATTAGGAAATTACTATATCACCATGAAAAACCTTATGAGGAAGTTATAATCATGTTTTAAATGTTAAAATATTACAAAATTCACAAATAGGGGTCATTCTTGAGAAGGGAAAGCAAGATACACAGTCAAGATTTGTTCACACAGTCTTGAGAGTTTAGTTATGGGAAAGGGTATGTGAAGATTTGGAGTGAATAAAAAACTAAGCCACATTAATCATGAAATAAATGACCTTAAAATGTCACCATATCATGGAAAAAAATCAAAGGAGAGTCAAAACAAAGTAACATACAACCAAACTAGGAAATGCCTGCACACAATATCTTTCCTCACAGTTCACTTTTGTTTTCAATACCTTTAGAGGGTATAAACATGTAATAAAGATATGTAATTTTGTATAGGGAATATATAATAATTTAATAAGCTTATATAACAACCAATAATATCTATATAAATAAGGGAGTGCCCTTTGTTTTGTCTCAGATAGAGGTCACTCCCTTTTGAGCATAAAGCTATAGTTTTAGAAGGTGGAGATGACTAGATGAGTCAAGATATATTTAGGAATGTAAAAAAGGTTATGAAGGTTATAAAACATATAATAAAACATTAATAACCAAAATATAAAGGGTAAACCTCAATGAAATGGTCTAAACCATAAGGGTTGCAGTCAGGGCTATGAGGAAAGGTGAAACCTAGTGCTAGATAAGGAAGTCATATTCATTTATAATATTTGATATGACTTATAGAATATTGGAGCATGTTTATTATATGATATTAGATATTTTTTAAATATTATAATTCAATGGAAACCATCAAGAGTTATTTTGAGCTTTAGAGTGTAGTTAGGCCTGTTAGGCAAGGTTCAAGCCTAAGGTCAAATGAGGGGTCATTCACATTTATAGCATGAGAAGAGATTTACCATGAGTTTATGAATATTTTTGAGGCCAATACAGAGGTGAAAAATATTTTTTAAGGTAGATAAAACATCAAGGAAGCCATTTTTTGCCCAAAAGCAACATCAAGTCTATTGGAATGGAGGAAGAAGCTCAATATGTCAGGTTCAAGTGCTCACATCTTCTTGGAGGGTTTTAATGGAGGAAACAGGAGTTTAAGGATGTTTATTAAGGTATTTAAATATGATATTGTGTATTTCTTTGTCATTTTGGATGTCAGACCTTTATGAACAAACCTTAAGATGTCAAACAGGTATAAAACCCTTGCAAGTGACTAGTTTGTGAAAATGGAGATGGAGATGAATTCTAATGGAATATTTTTACCATGAAATCTATTATAAATTTTATAGGACTCCTTAAATATACTCCCCATGATTTTTTTTTATGGACTTGTATAGATGGGGTGATAAATAGGGTATTTTTTACCATTTTTTGAGTTATACAGGTTCTAAGAGGATTCTGAAGATGAAACCAACTTCAAGAGAAATATTAAGACTCATTATTACTAATAATTTTAATTTAATTCCTTATAAAAACTCTTAATTTCCTCAACAAGAGCTCTTATCTTAGGCAGTCAAAATTGGCATATTTCATAAGCTAGTGAGAAGTGTGAAAACTCTAAGGGAAAGTGATTTTAAGGTGTCCCTAATGCCTTTAAGGCCATGTAGAGTATTTAAATTTTTCATCCACTCCATTACATGGATTTTCATGAGCACTTGATACAAATTTTGAAGACAAGTGTGTAGGGTGCATGAAAGAGGAGGTTTTTAGATTGCAGATGATGATATCTCCTTTCCAAGTGATTCCAAATGACCAAGCCTACAACCAATGCATGGAAAGGAATATATGATGTCCTTTACCTTCATAAAAATCATTAGATATATTCATAATCAGTTATAAGGTGTTCAAATAGGGCTAACCAATACAAACAATTTTTCTAAGCAAGTATGAGGAGTTCTATGCCACTTTTCATGAAGTTTATGCCTTGAATTGACACTTTTGATCCCTAATCTTGAATTATTAGTCCCAAATCATTATCTCATGAAAAATTAACTAATTATATAATATTTATAATTTTATTTATGACCCTTGGAATTCTCTCTCTCTCTCTCTCTCTCTCATCTCTCTCTCTCTCTCTCTCTCTCTCTCTCTCTCTCTCTCTCTCTCTCTCTCTCTCTCTCTCTCTCTCTCTCTCTCTCTCTCCTCTCTCTCTCTCTCTCTCTCTCTATAAGAACTAACCATTTTGGCATTTTAATCTTGGTTCCTATTGAGTATGGTGAACCCCTGATTATTTACATACCATTTGATAAATAAGACTATTAATTTTTATCTCTTCCACTATTATTCATAGTGTGTTAAATTATATGATGAATATTGATTAGTGAAAGCTATGGATTCCTTGGCATGTTGTTTCATTCTTTGACCTATTTATAGCCTCTTCTTGTAGGGCATGTGAAGTTTTTAAGGATATGTCCAAGTTTGAGTGAGTTATTATAGTCACTAGTGCCATTAAATGCCTCTTGTATAGTCCTCCTATCCCTAGTAATTCATCCATAACCTCATAATGTAACATTGATGTGAGAATACATATATTGGAGAAGTGTATGTTCAATTTGTCCTTTGATTTCATGTGTCACATGCAGCTAGTTGGAAGTCATCATCAAATTTGGTGTATCACCTCACTTAAGTTATTTTTATTTCATTTATCTCTCTCAATTTTCACCAGCAAAATTTAAAGTGTAGTTATGATCCGAAGTGGTACATCAAGGGAGTTAGCCCTATCTAGAGATTCACCTCATCTTTAGGATACCCACAAGCCTAGAGGTGTTTTCATTGTGCCACTTGGATGAGGAGATCTTTTCCATATCTTAAAATGGTGAAAATCTAAGTGACAACACTTTTTGGCATGCCTAGTGGGACTCTTGGTCTAATAATTTGAGATATTTTTTGTGTTGTCTCTTAATAACTAGCCTTGTGAGGCATCTATCGAAGCATCAATGGTGACTCTGAAGATACATTAGCTGGTCAAGTAGCCTAGGTTTCCTTTTGAATATAGTTGGTGATATTTTTTTTGTGTTCTTTATTTAAATTAGGTTTCATGGCTAATTTTGGTGTTGAGTACTTTTCTTTACAAGATAGTGAGACATTACAAGCTTGTGCCATTCCCTATCAACAAGAGAAAGTTATTAATCAGCCCTTCCATGAAGTGTACCAACCATAATATGGTTATTATTAGCCCCAATATAATAATATTAAACCTTATCATGAGTTTTACTAGTCCTATAGTCATCCTCTTCAATATCTTTCTCCCCTTAGTCAACTTAAACACTTCTCAACTCAATCCATTAACACCTTCAATAAGACACTCTTGGGCTATGAGAAGTACATGTTAGAGCTTGATACTCTAAGAGTATGTGGTGAATATATTCTTAGTAATAATTTCTAGAAGGTGAGAGATGAATTATAGTTGGTCAAAAGAGAGTGGGTACCTATTGAGAGAGCCAATTGGCAAAGGCTCACAAGTGAAATGTTTGATGTCAGTGGCCTAGTTTATTCCTTAGAGGATAGGCTAGAAGTTCATGAAGGCAACCTCACCAAACCTATCAAAATTAATATCCACATCCCAAAGTTTTCTATCATCAATATCTGATCCCTACTAATGATCCCAATGAAGGATATCAAAGTCATTACCTTCCCAATTAGTTGGAGGAGAGAGTTGAAAAAAGAAACTTTATTTTTGAAGCTAATCCTGATAGGTAGATTGAGTTGGCTAATATGCATATGAAGTAGTCCATGTTGGAAATAAATAAAGAGGATTTCAAGCCCTAATTTATATATAACATTACATCCCCACCACCTCAAAAAAATACTCATAATCACAATACCCTAAGTTGAAACAAGATAGTGGAATCATGGGGAAAGAAAGAGGATAGAATTTTGGTTGATAAGGAGTGTGAAGTTGTGAATGAAGTTGATCCTTTGAAATTTCTTCCCACCCTTCCTCAATAAAATTATTATGTTCCATGTCAGCCCTCATGCATTCCTTGTTCTCATGAAGACTCTTATTAACATCAAGAAATACTTTTCTAAGAGAACCTAGCCAAGAAAATTGAAGAGTTAGAGGTAAATATGAGATTATTAAGTCAAGGTGTGATGGAAGGTTTAGACCCAAAAGAATATCCTATGCCTAAACACACCCCATCCACCCTTACTCAGGATAAATCAGATGTAAATGAAGTAATTGGCAAGTGGGAGGAATAAAATCAAGTTGTTTTAGCCCAAGGTTTGCCTCCCCTTCCTCAAGAGCTTCCAAAATAATCCTCTCCACTTCACTCTCAATCTGATTTTGAGTTCTAAGTGCCACTTCCACCAACTAGTTCATCATGTCCTCACCCCATCATAATTTCCTTGATGGACCCATGGTATGGGAACCTAAGGAGGAGAATTTTGTTGATAAAAACTTAGAATTATTTCTTGAAGAAAGCGTAACTCCTTGGTAGCTTCATTGGACTAGGTCACATGAGTTTCAAATGCCTAGTCTTGGAATCACAAAGAAGGAGATGGAGGAACTTGTAGCCCTTGAGAACCAAATTCCTATTATGGAATTTGATATGAAACTTAATATCCCTCAATAGGTCCTAAAATGATGAATAATAAGTGGTCTCTTGTGTTGAAATTTTTGATTGGGTTGATGAAGAAGAATGTTCTCCTTTTGCCAAAGAGGAAGAAATAGTCATTGGTTCTTCCATCACTATGCAAGATGTCATAGAGAAAGAAAAAGTTACTAATCATCCATGGAATTATTTGTTTTTAGTCATTGGATCAGGCTATACTCTTCTTCAAGGAGGCTATAATCTGGTCAAAGATGGAGAAGGTATCTTTGTCACTCAAGTATGTATGCAAAGGAAAAACAACTTTTCAAATCTATCATTCCAAGAGGCATATGCATCTCATGATGACATGTTTCAAATAATAAAGATAGGATATCATCCTCTCAATAAATTGGGAGAAACATATCAGCTCTTGAAGGATGGAACAAGCTCTTGTTGGCCTTAATCTTCTAAGGAATAAAAAGTCAATCCTATTGAAGCCATGCCTACTAAGGAGATACAAATTGACCATGAAATGAAGAGTGGGCAAAAGTATTAAGTATGTGAACATGTTCAAGATATATATATATATATATATATATATATATTATAGACCTATTTAAGGATGATATACTTAAGATCAGATCAAGTGAAGTTCCAAAGAATAGGTATGATCCATGAAGCATTCAATCTAAGGAGAAACATGCTTGGAACTATGTTTCATCTCATCATGAAGATGATTCAAGAAATTCTAATTTTTATCCTAGAAAGGAGGTATGATTAGTTTTTAGTTGTGCATAATAGTTTGTTTCTTGTTTTCCCTAAGTGCCTTGAGCACATTTGTATGTGTGTGTGTCTTGTTAGTTTTTTATATTTTTTGTGTGTGTCCTTGCTTTGAATGGTTTAGGTAATTAGTGGTCTTGTCCTGATAAAAGTATATGGTAAAATTCCTCTTGTTGTGTCTAAAACTTAAAATGACTCCCTAATCCCAATGGACTAATAAGGCAACTGGTCTAGTTAGTATAGCAAGCATACTACCTGTATGAGTCACCAATTTGTTGACTAAATTTGACTTTTAGGTCAAATTAGGGCACCCCCAGGTAAAAAATTAAATTTTATGTGTTTTAAGGGTCTAATATTAATGTAAATATTTTTATAGGTTAATTAATTTCATTTGATGTTATACTAGCCTTGGTCCTTAGTTATTTTAGTCCTTTTAGTCATTTTAGGTCATTTTGAGGTTAAAAAAGGTGCATTTAATGACTTGTACAAATTTATTGAGAAGTGTCAAGGTGACAAGAGATGATGTCACATCCCATTTATCCTAAGAGGTCTTAATTAACTGAAACCAATTGAAATATGGTAGGTTCCTTAGAAAAAGGGCAATTTTCTTGAGGAAAAGAAGAAGTTTGGCACTTGTACGACTCCTTGGCAAGTGTGACACATGGGAAAGGATCATGGTATGTATATTAATTTTACCCAAGATAATTTAAACATTTTTTTTGGTTTTCAAGTTCCATTTTTTGGCCAAAACCATTATACACCTTTTTCAATCCTCTTGGCAAGCAGAAGTGACTTTTAGGTTTTTGCTCAGTATAGACAACTGAAGAGGTTTCAAGTCAAATTATTCAATGATGTATTAAAATTAGAGACCTTAATTTTAGTATAATTATTTTTAATAATGGTGGCTTGTGCTTCATGAACCATCTTAATAAAGCTAATTGTATTTTTCTACCTGCTTATCTGTGGACACTGCAAGTTTTGATCTTGTTTTGGAAGTTCTATACAATTCACTTGATTCAATTAGTTCTAAAGGATCTTTAATAAATTTTATCATGTTATCCATGATTTTTTTTACATTTTGAGTTGATTTTATGAGCCAACTAACTCAATTTGCTAGGAGGAATGAAGGAGTGAAGTTAGAGTCATTTCTTCCAATTGCTAAGGTTTTTTCTATGTTATGGTTATAAATGGAAGTGAATTGATATTTTATTACTAATATGTGTATTTAATTCATCTAAAATTCTAAATAAAACTTCAAAATCCACTTCAAGATCTAAAAGAGCAAGCGAATACATAAAATGGTCATCTACAATAGTTGTATGGCCTACCATCAGTTAGAGGAGCATGAAAACGTGTTTGCACATCATTTTATTTTTGAGGGTGAAAATATGTTTAGTAATAACTCTTAATAATGTGTAAGTATGTTTGAATAATTATAAAATCAAAAAATGGTCTTAGAGGATACTTGTGACATTTTGAGACAATTTCCCAAAACTATCAAAATAGAGATCCATGCCCTTTTTTGGGTGTCCTTATGCATTGTTGATTTGAACTATAGAGCCTATAAGTTCATTTATTTTAAAGATACTACATACGCCTATCATGTTTAAAAATAATATACATTTATAGGTTGAAGAAGATGGTTTTCAAAATTATTCAAATTGCTCTTTAGGACACTAAAATTACTTAGCACTATCTACAACCAATAGAGGATTTCTCATATATTGAAATCATAGGGAAGGTTTTGATACCCTTATGAAGTATTGATTTTTTTTTGGTAAAACATCCACTCCATAATTATCTCATAAGCCATAAAGGACAAATAAGACCTTATAATCCTAAAGTGAGACCAAGAAATATCCATGTCCAACCAATATACACAACTATAGGAGTTGAGGAGGTACTTTGCGTAACCAATGTAAGGTTAAAGGTCTTTTTTATTCATTTCTTATTTTTTAAAAGGAGAAATGAGTATATAATGGTTTTAGAAGATTAAAAATATAATAATATAAAGGTGAGGCTAAATTACATCATAAACCTACTACATGCACCTATAACCAAGCCTAAAAGGGAAAACACAATCTTATAAATCACAAGGAAGGAAGGAAGGAAGGAAGGCCTAAAAGCATGTTTTAAGGTTAAAGTTATTTTTTATTCATTTATTATTTTTTTAAAGGAGAAATGAGTATATAATGGTTTTAGAAGATTAAAAATCTAAGAATATAAAGGTGAGGCTAAATTACATCATAAACCTACTACATGCACCTACAACCAAGCCTAAAAGGGAAAACATAATCTTGTAAATCACAAGGAAGGAAGGAAGGCCTAAAAGCATGTTTTCAGGAAGTGTAGGCATGAAACATGATTGTAGGAATTAAATGGGCATCATTAAATCTAATAATGACACTTTAAGACCCTACTTGTACAAAGGGAGGTGGAGATAGTCTATACACTGAGAAATTATTGACCTGCAATAGGGTATGCAGGTAGTGTGCTGGCATGAAGGTTTAGGTGTTGTTTAGGTCACTCAAGTTGAATAAAATCATGGATAAATGTAATGAGATATTAGGGGATTCAAATTTTATCCATTTCACAATCATTACAAGGTCTCAATAAGCTAAAGTAACCAACAAGTAGGGGTTCATAGTCATAACAAGTAGAACATAGTTTATGAATTAAAGGTGCACATGAAGAGATGTAATTATAGTTAGTAGGATGAAACAGAAAATGAAAACCTTAAATTATGAAACTATGACCTACATAAGCTCCAAATAATGTAAAATAAGCTTACATAGTCTCATTTGACTCTTAATAACACCTACTGTGAGCAAACCACAGTGAGCAGAGAGGTAGTGTTCTTGGTATGAATAGGACATGAAATTGAAATAAGTGCACATACGCCATTAATATATCACTATGATAAACCTCAAGAGGAAGTTATAATCATTTTTTCAAAGTTTAAAGACTGAGAAATTCATAAACATGGGTCATTCTTGAGAGGGGAAAGCAAGATACATAGCCAGGATTTATTCACATAGTCTTAAGAGTTCAATTATAGCAAAGGGTATGTGAAGATGTGGAGTTAATATAAAAAATAAGACACCTTTATCATGACATACATGACCTTAAAATGACACCATATCATGGAAAACAAGAAAATGAGAGTCAAAACTAAGTAACATATAGTTAAATTGTGAAATGCCTACAGACAATGTCTTTCCTCGTAGTTTACTTTGGTTTTCAATGTATTTAGAGGGTATAACCATGAAATAAAGATCTATAATTTTGTATAAGGAATATATAAGACTTAAATAATCTTATACAATAGCCACTATTTTTTTAATAAATAGGGGAGTGCCCTTTGTTTTATCTCAGATAGAGGGCACTCCCTTTTGAGCATAAACCTACAGTTTTGGAAGGTGGGGATGACTAGATGAGTCAAGAGATATTTGGGAATGGAAAAAAGGTTTTGAAGTTTATAAACATCTAATAAAACACTAATAACCAATATAAAAATGGTTAAGATCAATGAAATGGTCCAAAACATAAGGGTTGCAGTAATGGCTATGAGGAATGGTAAAACCTAGTGCTAGATGAGGAATTCATATTCATTTATATTATTTGATATGACTTATAGAATATTGGAACATGTTTATTAGATGTTATTAGCTATTTTTTAACTATTATAATTCAATTAAAACCATCAAGAGTCATTTTTAGTTTTAGGATGCAGTCATGCCTATTAGGCAATGTTTAAGCCTAAGGCCAAATGTGGGGTCATTCACATTTATAACATGAGATGATGAATGTTTATGAGGATAATATATAGGTAACAATGATTTTGGAAGAAACATCAAGGAAGCAATTTTGGCCCAAAAACAACATCAGGCATGTTGGAATGGGGGAATAAGCTCTATATGTCAGGTTCAAGTGTTCACATCTTCTTCGAGGGTTTTCATGGAGGAAAAAGGAGTTAAATTATGTTTATGAAGGTCTTTAAATATGACATTGTGGAATTTTTTTGTAGGTTGGATGTCAAAACTTTATGAATGAACCTAAAGAGGTCAAATAGGTCTAAAACCCTTTAGAACCCTTTCAAGTGACTAGTTTGTGAAAATGGAGTTGGAGATGCACTCTAATTTAATATTTAAACCATGAAAACTATTTTAAATTGTATATGACTCCTTAAATATACTCCCCATACTTTTTGGTTGTATGGACTTGTATGGATGGGGTGAGAAATAGGGTATTTTTGACTATTTTTGTGTTTTGTAGGTTCTAGGAGGAGTTTGAAGATGAAACCAACTTTGGGATAAATATTAATATGTGTGATAACTAATAATTTTCATTTCATGCCTCATAAAAACTCCTAATTTCCTCAATAGAAACTCTCATCTCAGCCAGTCAAAATTGAAATATTAGACAAGCTAGTGAGAAGTGTGAAAACTGTAAGGGAAAGTGATTTTAAGGAGTCCATGATGATTCTAAGGAAATGGAAGGTAAATAAAATTTTCATAAACTATATTAAATGTAGTTTCATGATAAAATTATTCCAATTTTGATGATAAGTGTGTAGGGTGAATGAAAGAGGAGGTTTTTGGACTACAGATGATGATAACTCCTTTCTAGGTGATTCTAGATGACCAAGCCTACAACCAACGAATGGAGAGGCATATATGATGTCCTTAACCTTAATACAAATAATTTAATTTATTCATAATAATTCATAAGGAATTAAAATAAGGATAATCATATAGGTAATTTTTTTGAGCCATTATGAGAAGTTTTATGCCACTTTTGATGAAGTTTATGGCTTGAATTGACACTTGTGCTTCTTGATATTTCATGGTTCATTTCACATCCTTATATCATGAAAAATTAAATTATTCTCTTAGTTTTACAAATCTCCTTGTTTCCCTTGGACTTCTCTCTTCTTCTTCTCTCTCTCAAGTTCTATAAGAACTAACCATTTTGGCATTGTAATCTAGGCTCCTCTTGAGTAAGGTAAAGCCCTACTCATTTTCATACAATTTGATCAATAATAATAATAATAATAATAATAATAATAATAATAATAATAATAATAATAATAATAATAATAATAATAATAATAATAATAATAATAATAATATTTACCTCTTCAATTAATATTCGTATTGTGTTTAATTGGATGATTAATCTTTCTTAGTGAAAACTATGGAATTATTTGCATGTTGTTTCATTCTTTCACCTATTTGCAGCCTCTTCTTGTAGGGCATGTGAAGTATTTTAGGAGATGTCCAAGTCTGAATGACTTATTATATTAATTATTTCCATTCAAGGAATCTTTTCTAGTCCTCATATCCTTATTAATTCATCCATAACCTCATAATGTAACATTGATGTGAGAAGACATAGATTGGAGAAGTGTATGTTCAATTTGTCCCTTGATTTCATGTGTCACATGCAGCTGGTTAGAAGTCATCATGAAATTTTGTGTATAACCTCCCATAGGTTATTTTTATTTCAGTTATCTCTCTCCCTTTTCACCCCCAAAATTTAAAGTGTATTTGTGATCCAAATTGGTGCATCAAGGGAGCTAGCCCTATTTAGAGATTTATCTCATCCTTAGGTTACCCCCAAGCCTAGAGGTGTTTCCATTGTGCCACTTGGATGAGGAGAGATTTTACATCTCCTCCAAGGGTTAAAATAAAAGTAAAAATAGTTTTTGGAATTATTTTTAGGACTCTTTGTCCAAGAAGTTGAGATATTTTTGGTGTTGTCTCTAAACAATTAGCCTTTGCAGGCATATATCAAAGCATCAATGATGACTGCAAGGATACATCAGCTAGCCAAGTATCCTAGGTTTCCTTTCAAATATTTTTGGTGATATTTTTTCTTTGTGTTATTAATTTTATTTAGGTTTCATGGCTAATTTTGGTGTTGAGTACTATTCTTTTCAAGTTGGTGAGACATTATAAGCTTGTGCCATTGCCTATCAATAAGAGCAAGTTCTTAATCAACCCTTCCATGAAGTGTACCAGCCCTAATATGGATTTTTTCAGCCCTAATATAATCATATTCAAACTTATCATGAGTCTTACTAGTCCTATAGTCAGTCTCTTCAATATCTTGCTCCTCCTAGTCAACCTAAACACTTCTCAACTCAATCCATTTCCACCTTCAAGAAGACACTCTTGGGATATGAGAAGTACATGTTGGAGCTTGATACTCTAAGAGGACATGGCAAAGATAGTCCTAGTATTGTTGTTGATAATGTGAGATATTTATTAGGGTTTTTCAAAAGAGAGTAGGTACCTATTAAGACATCCATTTAGAAAAGGGTTATAAGTGAAATGCTTGATGTGAGTGGCCTAGTTTATTCCTTAGAAGATAGGCTAGGAGTTCATGAAAGGAAACCTCACCAAACCTATCAACCTTCATATCCAATTACCAAAGTTTCCTATCATCCATATTTTATCCCTACTCATGATCCCAATCAAGTATATCAAATTCATCCTCTTCCCAATCAGTTGGAGGAGAGAATTGAAAAAAAAAAACCTTATTTTTGAAGCTAATCTTGATACGCAGATTGAGTTGGATAATCTACATATTGAGTTTGATATAAAGGAATTGAATTTAAATCCATAATTTACCTCTAAAATTTCATCCCCACCACCTTTAAAAATTAGTCATAATCCCAATACCCTAAGTTGGAACAATATAGTGGAATCATGGGGAAAGAAAGAGGATAAACGTTTGGTTGATAAGGAGTGTAAAGTTGTGAATGAAGTTGATACTTTACAAGTTCCTCCCACCCTTCCTCAAGAAACTTATCATGTTCCATGTCATCCCTCATGAATTACTTATCCTCATGAAGGATACTATGAACTTCAACAAAGACTTTTCCAAGAGAACCTAGCCAAAAAAATTGAAGAGTTAGAAGCGAAGATGAGATTTCTAAGTCAAGGTGTGATGGAAGGTTTAGACCCAAAAGAAGATCATGTGCCCAAACACACACCATCCACCATTAATAAGGAGATTACTCAAGATAAATCAGATTTTAATGAAGTAATTGGAAAGTGGAAGGAATAAAATCAAGTTTTTAAATCCAAAGTCTTCCTTCCCTTCCTCAAGAGCTTCCAAAAGAATCCTATCCACTTCACTCTCAATCTGATTTTGAGTTCTATGTGTGTCATGTCCCCTTCTAGTTGACATCTTTCCGAGCAGATGATTAGCCTATTATGAGACCCTCATAGGCTGATGGGATGGATAGAGGGTCTTGATGGAGCTGGGCTTGGCTTTCGTTCGGGCTCTTTCGGACATGAATTAAGGGAGATATTAATATTTGATTGATTTAATCAAATATTAATTATTTGGTCTAATTTTAATTAAATATTAATTAATTATTAATTATTAATTATTAAATATTTGGTCTAATTTTAAAACCCTAATTCTAATTTAAGAAACCCTAATTCTAATTTCATTGTGTGTGATTCAAAGGTTGTGAGAGATCAGCCGATCTATTGCCAAATTGAGAGATAAATTCATACAGACTGACATCAGCTGACCTCTCACCGATGTCAGCAGGTTAACAACCCCAGGAAACCAATGGTGGCAGTATAACCAACGTCGGCGACTATGTTTTCGACACAGCAGGCTGAGACGTACCAGATCCAGGTTTATTTCCTAGTTTGTGGAATACTCAGGCTATTAAGGCCATATTTTAAATATTCTTTTATATACTTGATAGAGGACCTCTATTTTAAGCATCTGAGAAAATAAATAAGAGATTATATTGTGATTTATTTATCTATTTGAAGATGTTTTGCATGAATAAAGATAAGCAATTTAATAATATCCAGTTTTAGCTTTAAAAGGAAACAGGGGATATTACAGTGGTATCAGAGCTAAATCCTACCATCCTGAGGGTTTGACAATCTTATGCAGCCACAAGAGTTGGGACCACACAGGTATAACACATGCAATAGAGCCTTGCTTGAAGGTACCCAGGTGTTAAAACATCAGCCAATTATCATGAGTGACAGACGTGAGGGTAGCCCACCCAGGGGCCACCATCATAATGATGATCAGGGTACCAGAGAAGTCTACTGTGAGATGACACAGGCACTACAGGCACTTACTACTATGGTAAGGAGGATGAACCCACCTGATAGATAGAATGGGGAACAAGGAGATAACATGAGTGTTACTGTTAATCAGAGACCCCAGCAAGCCCACTCTAGAATAACTGATAGACCTACACATCTTATGTTTGTTCAAGAGGAACTAGAGGTTCTAGTAAATGAGGAGGCAGAAGATTCCCTATTTTTAGATGTTCTCATGGCTGTAAGTGATGAGTGGGACTTATTACCTCCTCAAGTCTAGGAGAAGATGTCCTTTGATTATTTTGTTAATCAGAGGAGAGAACACTACAGATTGGTTAGACAAGATAGGAGACCTAGACACCAAAACAATGATCTAAAACATGCTATGAGTAGGCTCACACTAGCGATGTTTGATGGTAGTGGCAAGGTCACAGTGCAGGCCTGGATTAGTAAGCTAGACACCTTTCTCACATTGCATCTGATGGCTGAGGAAGATGCTATCAGATATGCGACACTACATCTTGAGGGAGTAGCTCACGATTGGTGGCACCACGGGATGGTGACACTCCATCATGATCAGATCACATCTTATCAAGAGTTTTTGGATAGGCTGGTGGAGCGCTTTGACAGGAAGGATCCAGAATCCTATTTTTGAGAGTTGGCATAGTTATGCCAAAGTGGCAGTCTAGAGTCTTACATTGGTGACTTCCAGAAGTTATCAGTCATGGTTCCTGACATTTCAGAGAGGTGATTTGTAGTGCTCTTCATGGAGGGATTAACAAAACCATTGAGAGGTTGGATCAAAGGCTTTGATCCTCCTTCATTACAGGAAGCTATGAAGAAGGCGCGTAGTATGAAGATGGTAGCCCCATCAAGTAAATTTAACTCTAGAGGTACTTCTTCATCTAGGGACAGCAAGGGCTTCAACAGGAATAGAGAAAGACTGGGTTTCAACATAGATAGATCAGGTGTTAAGAATGAATCAAAGGCCAACCCAGTAGTACCACATTTGGATAGGGAGGCTCTTAATGATCTATGCAAAAAGAAGCTTTGTTTATACTGTAAAGGTCCTTATGATGCCAATCACGATTGTCCTTTGAGGCCTAAGGGCAAGGCAAATCAAGTGATGTGGGCTTATTACGAGGATGTGAAATGAGAAGATTTCAAACATCAGGAGAGTTCTGAGGAGCCAGAGGCTAAGGCTTCAGAGCCTAAGGTAGAGGCAGAGTTAGAGCTCCAAATTTAGGAGGCATGCCTATCTAGCATCCAGTAAGAGGGCTCATTCAGACTCCATGGAGTTTTGGCAGGACAGAGGGTCATCACCCTTCTTGACATGGGAGCCACACATAATTTTATTGATACTAGATTTTTGGAGAAGCGTGGACTCACCACAGAAGATTTCAAGGGCATTAGAGTTAAGGTGGTTGATGGTTACACCCTTAGGTGTGAATGGATGATTAGAGATCTCCCATTGTGCTTGAACAACTATGAGTTCAAGGCTGATTATTATGTGGTGAACATGGGGGATATAGATTTGGTCTTGGGCATGAAGTGGCTTCATTCCCTTGAGGTAGTCACTCTTCATCTTAAGAACATGGAGATCCATTTTGATGTTGATGGGAAGACACACATTCTTAAGGTAATACGGGATGGCAACATCAAAACTATTTCTTTACATCAGATGGAGAGGCTCATGCGACACGACATGGTAGAGTGGGCTGCCGAGTGCACTTTAGCACCAATACAGGAGGGACAGCAGAAGACTGAGTATCATCCTAACATTCAGTAGTTGAGAGTCAAGCATGATAAGGTATTTAGTGATATTCCACCAAGGAGACCTCCAGACAGGGGCATTGAGCACATTATTGAACTTGAGGAGGGCATTAAGCCCATTATGATCACTCCTTATCGACATCCTAAGTAGTTAAAGGATGAGATCAAAAAAACAATTAAGGAGTTACTTGCTATGGGTCATATTCAGCCTAGCAAATCACCGTATGCTTCTTCAGTTGTTCTGGTGAAGAAGAAAGATGGCACCCTACCCATGTGCATTGACTACAAAGCCCTGAATAAGAGAAATATTAAGAACATGTATCTAATACCTCATATTGATGAGCTTATTGATGAGCTCCATGGTGCACACTACTTCATGAAGATAGACTTAAGGTCAGGATATCATCAGATCAGGGTTTGTGAGCAGGACATAGAGAAGACAACTTTTCGTTGCCATTGTGGACACTATGAGTTTGTGGTGATGCCATTTGGGCATACTAATGTGCCAGTGACATTTCAGTCCACCATGAATAGAGTCTTCCATTCACTGCTGAGGAGGTTCATACTTGTTTTTTTTATGACATTCTTATATACAGTAGGACTTGGCAGGAACATTTGGCTCATCTGGAGACTGTACTCAGCATCTTGGAGAGGGAGTCATTGTACACCAAGGAGTCCAATTGTGATTTGGGGATGACCAAATTGTTATACTTGGGTCATATTATCAGTGTAGGGGGAGTGCGAATGGATCTTGAGAAGATCCATGCTATCATAGACTAGCCTATTCTGGCAAACCTTACACAACTACAGGGATTTCTAGGTTTGTGTGGGTTCTATCGTAGATTCGTGAATGGTTATTCAAGACATGCAACCCCTATGATAGATTTGACAAAAAAGGGTGCTTTTAGTTAGACACCTGAAGCACAAGATTGTTTTATGAGGTTTAAGGAGTTGATGACTACGTGCCCAGTTTTTGCACTACCTAATTTTTTGAAGCCTTTTGAGCTTCAGTACGATGCTTCAGACGAGGGCATTGGAGCGGTGCTTATGAAGGACAAGCACCCCATAGTATATGAGAGCCATAAGTTCAAGGGACCAGAGAGATTGTATAGCATTTATGATAAGGAGATGCTTGCTATCATGCATGCCTTGGCAAAATTTAGGCAATATCTCATGGGTAGCACATTTTGCATCAAAATGGACCACAATAGTTTGAGACATTTCTTGGGGCAGCGAGACCTCAATGATCATCATCAGAAGTGGGTGAGCAAATTACAGGCATATGACTTTGACATCTCTTTCATCAAGGGCACCCATAATGTAGTGGCCAATGCTCTTTCATGCAGGCCGTATTTGAGTACTATGGTCCACATTATAGAGGATTGGTGACATATGATTGTGGTAGAGTATGCCAAGGATACATGGGCATCCAGTATTGTTGAGGGATCAAAGGTTGACACCAGATATACTCTTGTGAATGACTTGATCATTTACAAGAGCAAGGTTTATTTGATCCCAAGATCAGCGGTAAAGAACATTCTCATGCGAGCCTTTCATGATGTACCTATTGTAGGACATCCTGGGTATTTCAAGACCTATAGATAGATTAGGGAGAGATTCACATGGAAGGGACTCAAGTCAGATGTTCTTCAGTATGTGCGTGAGTGCCCTGTTTGTCAGCAGAACAAGCAGGAGAACATGTACCCAATAGGATTATTGTGGCCACTTCCAATTCCTGATAGGAAGTGGGAGTGCTTGTCGATGGATTTCATTACAGGCTTGCCTAAAGCCCAAGGATGAGATTGCATATATGTAGTCATGGATCAGTTAAAAAAGTATGCCCACTTCTTTCCGATTACCGCCACATACACATCTACATAGGTAGTAGAGGTTTTCTTCCAAGAGGTATTCTGATTGCATGGGTTGCCTTAGAGCATAGTGAGCGACAGGGATAGTCGGTTATTGAGTCACTTCTGGCGGGTGTTCAGACTCTGTGGGACCGAGCTTACACCGAGCACCAGTTACCACCCACAGGTCGATGGACAGACAACGATAGTGAACAAATGGGTGGAGGGATACCTCATGAACTACATTATAGGGCAATAGAAAGCTTGGGTCAAGTAGATTCATTTGTGCGAGTATTGCTATAACATGACTTTCCACATGATCATTCAGATGTCTCCTTTTATGGCATTGTACGGGTATGAAGCGCCGAGTTTTCTAGATTTGTTACTGAGTGACAGTAGAGTGCCAAGTGCTAGAGACTTATTGTAGGAGAGTCAAGATACTATGAGGACTCTCAAGGAGAATATTGCTAAGGCACAGAATCAGTAGAAGCAATATGCAGATCAGAGGAGGACAGAGAGATCTTTTGATGTGGGTGACATGGTCTATCTTATGTTGTAGCCTTACCGTCAGTCTAATCTTAGGAAGAGTGGGGTAGAGAAGCTTAAGCCACATTATTATGGTCCTTTCAGGATCCTGAGGTGTGTTGGAGAGATGGCTTATGAGCTAGAGCTTCCGACAGAGAGCAAGGTACACAATGTTTTTCATGTATCACGCCTCAAAAAAGTGTTAGGACACCGTGTGATACCTTCTATAGTTTTACCTCCCTTAGATGATGAGGGAAAGTTGATTTTAGTACCTGAGTCTATCCTGGAGTATAGAGAGAGACATTTGCATAGGAGGACTATCATGGAATATTTGGTAAAGTGGAGAGATTTTCCAGTGGAGGATGCGACATGGGAAAGCGAGGATATTTTATAGCATCTAGAGTTGAGATTGCTTGAGGACAAGAAATTTCAGGAGGGGCAGACTGTCATGTCCCCTTCTAGTTGACATCTTTTCAAGTGGATGATTAGCCTATTATGCGACCCTCGTAGGCTGATGGGATGGATAGAGGGTCTTGATGGAGCTGGGCTTGGCTTTCGTTCAGGCTCTTTCAGACATGAATTAAGGGAGATATTAATATTTGATTGATTTAATCAAATACTAATTATTTGGTCTAATTTTAAAACCCTAATTATAATTTAAGAAACCCTAATTCTAATTTAAGAAAATCATATTTTGGCAAGCACACCCTTTTGAGGGTATAAGGGTTTCTCATGGGAGAGAGTTGAATTCATGAATTGATATTGATTATTGCTAAGAATTCTTCTGTGAAGACTGAGCCAAGGGTTCCAGGATTCCATTTGCATTGAAGAACATCCACTCTTCATTGTGTGTGATTCAGAGGTTGTGAGAGATCAACCGATCTATTGCCAAATTGAGAGATAACTTCATACAGAAGTTATCACAGGGGTTTACAAGTTTGAGAGATAACTTCATACAGAAGCTATCACAAGGGTTCACAGCTATTTATTTATTTAGGTATTTGATTCAATAATTATCTAGATATAGATATTTTGTATTAGCCCATAGTTCTTCAGATTAGGGTCAAGCATACAGGTTGTGCTATATTGGCAGTTGTACGAAGTCCGTACAGATCCATGCAAATCCGTACGCATCAGCGGAAATCTCAGAGACCGACAACAACAAGCAGAGACCGACAGAGACTGACATCGGCCAACCTCTCACTATTGTTGGTAGGTTAACGACCCCAAGAAACTGATGGTGGTAGTATAACTGACGTTGGCGACTGTGTTTTTGACACAGCAGGCCGAGACATACCAGATCCAGGTTTATTTCCTAGTTTGCGGAATACTCAGGCTATTAAGGCCGTATTTTTAATATTCTTTTATATACTTGACAGAGGACCTCTATTGTAAGCATCTAAGAAAATAAATAAGAGATTATACTATGATTTATTTATCTATTTGAAGATTTTTTGCACGAATAAAGATAAGCAATTTAATAATATCTAGTTTTAACTTTGAAGGGAAACAGGGGATATTACAATGTGCCACTTCCACCAACTGGTTCATCATGTCCTCACCCCATCACCCTTTGCCTTGATGGACCCATGGTATGGGAACCTAAGGAGGAGTAGTTGGTTGATAAAAACATAGAACTCTTGCTTGAAGAAATCCTAACCCCTTGGCAGCCTCATTGGACTAAGTCACATGACTTCAAAATGCCTAGTCTTAGAATCACAAAGAAGGAGATGGAGGATATTAAAGCCATTAATAACCAAAATCCTAATATTGAATTTGATATGCAACTTGAGATCCCTCAATAGGTCCTAAATAATGAAGAAGTGGTCTCTTGTCTTGAAATTTTTGATTGGGTTGATGAGGAAGAATGTCCTTCTTTTGCCAAAGAGGAAGACATAATCATTGGTTCTTCCATCACTATGCAAGATGTCATAGAGCAAGAAAAAATTCCTAATCATCCATGGAATGATTTTTTTTCAATCATTGGAGGAGGCTATACTCCTCTTTAAGGAGGCTATAATTTGGTCAAAGATGGAGAAGGTAGCTTTGGCACTAAAGTAAGTATGCAAAGTAAAAACAACTTTTCAAATTTGTCCTTCCAAGAGGCATATGCATCTCATGATGACATGTTTAAAATAATCAAGATATGCTATCATCCTCTCAATCAGTTTGGAGAAACATATCAGCTCTTGAAGGATGGAACAAGCTCTTATTATCCTCAATCTTCTAAGGAACATAAGTCAATCCTCTTGAAGCCATGCCTACTAAAGAGATACAAATTGACCATGAAATGAAGAGTGGGAACTAGTATGAAGTATGTGATCATGTTTAAGAGGAGTATATCTACATTGGAAACTTATTTAAGGATTATCTACTTGAGATCAGATAAAGTGAAGTGTTAAGGAATAGGTCTGATCCATGAATCATTCGATCCAAGAAAAAACATGCTTGGCACTATGTCTCATATCATCATGAAGATGATTCAAGAAGTTTTCATTTTGATCTTATAAATGAGGTATGTTTAGTTTCTAGTTGTGTATAATAGTTTGTTTCCTATTTTCCCTAAGTGCCTTGAGCACATGTGTGTGTGTGTTGTTAGTTTGTTGTCTTATTTTATGTATTTCCTTGCTTTGAGTGGTTGAGGTAATTAGTGGTATTGTCTTGATCAAAGTATATGGTCGAATTCCTATTTTTATGTCTCAGATTTCAAATGACTCCCTAATCCCAATGGACTAATAAGGCAATTGGTCTTGTTAGTATAGCAGACATACTACCCTTATGAGTCACCAATTTGTTGACCAAATTTGATTTTTAGGTCAAATTGGGGCACCCCTAGGTAAAAAATTAACTTTTAAGTGTTTTAATGGTCTAATATTGATGTCAAAAAGTGTTTTATATGTTAATTAATGTCATTTTATGTTATACTGGCCTTGGTCCTTAGTCATTTTAGGTCATTTTGAGGTCAAAAAAGGTGCATTTAATGAGTTGTACAGATTTATTGGGAAGTGTGAAGGTGTAAAGATATGATTTCATGTCCAATGTGTCCTAAGAGTTCTTAAGTAACTGAAATCAACTTAAATATGGTAGGTTCCTCAGACAAAGGGTAGGTTTCTTGAAGAAAAGAAGTTTGGCACTTGTATCATTCCTTGGGAAGTGTGCCACATGGGAAAGGATCATGGTATGTATATTCAGATTCTCCAAGCTCAGTTAAATGTTTTTTTCTTTGAAAGTTCCATTTTTGGGCAAAAACCATTCTACTCCTTTTTCAGCCCTTTTGGCAAGCAAAAGTAACTTTTAGGTTTTTGCTTAGTACGGACAACTAAACAAGTTTCAAGTAAAATGCTTATGGTAGCTTATAGTAAACTTAGATAAATTAATTTTAATATAATTGTTTTTAATAATAGTGGCATTTGCTTCATGAACCATCCTTATGAAGCTAACTATATTCTTTTGCCTACTTATCTATGCACCCTACAAGTTTTGCTCTTATTTGGGAAGGTTCAAATTAATTAACTTGCTTAAATTAGTTAAATAGGATGTTGAATCCATTTTATCATGTTCTCCATGATTTTTTTTACATTTAGAGTTTATTTGATGAGCCAACTGACTCAGTTTGCAAGGAGAAATGGAGTGAAGTTACAGTCGTTTCTTCTAATTGTTGAGGTTTTCTTCTATTTTATGGTTCCATATGGAAGTGAAGTGATGTTTTATTTCTCATATATGTATTTACTTCATATTAAATTCTTAATCCACTTTAAGATCCAAGAGAGCAAGCAAATGCACAAAATGGTTGTTTACAATAGTTGTACGCCCTGCCATCAATTAGAGGAGCATGAAAATGTGTTTACACATCCTCTGATGTTTGGAGGCTCAAAATATGTTTTTTCATAAATTTAAATAATGTGGATGTAGGTTTGAGCAACTATAAAATCAAAAAGTGGTCTTAGAGCATACTTGTGACATTTTGGGACAATTTCCCAAAATTGTCAAAATAGAGGTCCAGGCCCTTTTTTTGGGTCTCCTTATGCATTATTGATTTGACCTATAGAGACTATAAGTGAATTTATTTTCAATATCCTACATATGCATATCATGTTTCAAAATAAGATATATTTATAGGTTGAAGAAGATGGTCTTCAAAAGTATTCAAATTTCTCTTTAGGACACTAAAATTACTTAGCGCTATCTATAGCCAATACAAGATTTGTCATTTATTGAAATCATAGGGAAGGTTTTGATACCATTATGTAGTCTTAATTTTTTTTTGGTAAACCATCCACTCCATAATTATCTCATAGGACATCAAGGATAACCAAGACCTTATAATCCTAAAGTGAGACCAAGAAATAGCCACCTACAACCAATATACATTTCTGTAGGAACTGAGGAGGTACTTTGAGTAACCAAAGTAAGGTTTAAGGTCTTGTTGATTCCTTTATTGTTTTTTTAAAGGATAAGTGAGTATATAATGGTTTGAAAAGCTTCAAAATCTAAGAAGATAAAGGTGAGGATAAATTACATCATAAACTTTCTACATACACTTATAGCCAAGCCTAAAAGGGAAAACACAAACATGTAAATCATAAGGAAGGCCTAAAACCATGTTTTGAGGATGTGTAGGCATGAAAAATGATTTTAGGAATGAAATAGGAATCATGAAATCTACTGATGACGCTTAAATACCCTACTTTCATAAAAAGAGGTGGAGACAATCTGTACATTGAGAAATTATTGACCTACAATAGGGTATGTAGGCAATGAGTTGACATGAAGGTTTAGGTCACTAAATATGAATACAAGCATGGATAAATGTCATGATATATTAGGGTATTAAAAGGTAATCCTTTTCAAAATCTTGACCAAGGCTCAATAAGCTAAAGTAACCTATAGGTAGGGGTTCACAGTCATAACATGCAGAACTCAATTTGTGAACTAGAGGTGCACATGAAGAGATGTAATTAGAGTTAGCAAAGTGAAATAGAAAATGAAATCATTAAGATATGACACTATGACCTACATAATTTTAAAATAATATTACATAGTCTCCATTGAGTCTTAAGAACACCTACAACTAAGCAAATAATAGTGAGTAGAGAGGTAGTGTTATTGGCATGAATAGGACATGGATTTGAAGCAAGTGGGCTTAGGAAATTTATAGATCACCATGAGAAACCTTATGAGGAAGTTATAATATGTTTTAAAGGTTCAAATAATATAAAATTCACAAACATGGGTCATTCTTGAGAGGGGAAATCAAGATACACAGTCAGGATTTATTCACACAGTCTTGAGAGTTTAGTTATGGGAAAGGGTATGTAAAGATGTGAAGTCAATATAAAACATAAGACACATTAATAATCACATAAAAGACCTTAAAATATCACCATATCATGGAAAACAAGAAAAGGAGAGTCAAAACTAAGTAACATATAATTAAATTGGGAAATGCCTGCACATAGTGTCTTTCCTCATAGTTCACTTTGGTTATCATTGCCTTTGGATGGTCTAACAATGAAATAAAGAGACATAATTTTGTAAAATGAATATATAATAATTGAATAATATTATCCAATATCCACTATTATTTTAAGAAACAAGTTAGTTCCCTCTATTTTGTCTCAAACAGAGAGCACTCCCTTTTGAGCATAAACCTATATTTTTGGAAGGTGGAGATGACTAGATGAGTCAAGAGCTATGTGGGCATGGAAAAAATATTGAGAAGGTTATAAAAAATATAATAAAACATAGCTAACCAAACTATAAATGGTGGATCTCAATGAAATGGTACAAACCATAAGGGTTGTAGTTAGGGCTATGAGGAATGGTGAAACCTAGTGCTAGATGAGGAAGTCATCTTCATTTATAGTCTTTGATATGACTTATATACTATTATAACATGTGTATGAGATGTTATTATATATTTTTTAACTATTATAATTCAATTAAAACCATTATGAGTCATTTTGGGATTTAGGGTGCAGTTAGGCTTATTAGGCAAGGTTCAAGCCTAAGGCGAAATGAGTGGTCATTCATATTTTTGGCATGAGAGGAGATTTACCATGAGTTGAGGCATATTTTTGAGGAAAACAAAGAGTTTAAAAATATTTTTTGAGGAAGATAAAACATCAAGTAATCCACTTTTGGCCCCAAAAACAACATCAGCTCTGTTGGAATGGAGGAAAAAGCTCGATATGTCAGGTTCAAATGCTCACATATTCTTGGAGGATTTTCATGGAGGATAGAGAAATTTAGGGATGTTGATAAAGGTATTTAAATATGATATTGTATAATTTATTGGTAGGTTTGATGTCATACCTTAATGAATGAACCTTAAGAGGTTAAACAGGTCTAAAACCCTTTAAAACCCTTGCAAGTGTCCAATTTTTGCAAAATAGAACTAGAGATGCATTATAATGGCATAGTTTGACCATGAAACCTATTTTAAATTTTATATGACTCATTAAATATAATCCCCATGATTTTTTTATGGACTTGTATGGATGGGGTTAGAAATAAGGTATTTTTTACCATTTTTTGTGTTGTGCAAGTTTTAGGAGTCTAAAGATGAAACAAATTTTGAGAGAAATATTAATACTTGTGATAAATCATCATGTTCATTTAATTCCTCATAAAAAATCATAATTTACTCAATAAGAGCTCTCATCTTAGCTAGTCAAAACTAACATATTAGACAAGGTAGTGAGAAGTTTGAAACTCTAAGGGAAAGTGATTTTAAGGTGTCCTTGATGCTTATAAGGACACAGAGGGTCTTGAAACTTGTCATAAATTCCTTTCCTTGGATTTTCATGAGAAAATAATTCCAATTTTAAGGACAAGTGTGCAGGTTGTATGAAAGAGGAGTTTTCTAGACCATAGATGATGATAGCTCCTTTCTATTTGATTTTAGATGACCAGGCCTACAACCAATGCATGGAGAGGGATATATGATATACTTTCCCTTCATCCCAATCATTATATCTTTTAATAATCAATTATAAGGAATTCAAATAGAGATAATCATATAGATAATTTTTCTAAGCCAATATGAGGAGTTTTATTCCACTTTTCATGAAGTTTATTCCTTGAATTGACACTTGTGCTTCCTAATATTACATGATTCATCCCACATACTTCTATCATGCATAATTAACTAATTATCTCAGCTTTACAAGTTTCCTTTCAACCCTTGGACTTCTCTCTCTCTCTCTCTCTCTCTCTCTCTCTCTCTCTCTCTCTCTCTCTCTCTCTCTCTCTCTCTCTCTCTCTCTCTCTCTCTCTCTCTCTCTCTCTCTCTCTCTCTCTCTCTCTCTCTCTCTCTCTCTCTCTCTCTCTCTCTCTCTCTCTCTCTCTCTAGTTCTATAAGAACTAACTTTTTTGGCATTGTAATATAGGCTTCTCCTGAGTATGGCAAAGCCCTGATCATTTGCATACCATTTGATCAATATGAATACTAATTTTTACCTCTTATATGATTTTTCATAGTGTTTTCAATTAGATGATGAATCTTAGTGAAAACTATGGATTCATTGGCATGTTGTTTCATTATTTCACCTATTTGTAGCCTCTTCTTGCAGGGCATGTGAAGTTTTAGGAGATGTCCAAGTTTGAGTGAGTTAGTATATTCAATAGTGACATTCAAGGCCTATTATCTATTCCTCCTAGCCTTAGGCATTCATCAATAACCTCATAATGTAACATTGATGTGAGAAGACATAGATTGGATAAGTGTATGTTTGGTTTGTCACTTGATTTCATATGTCACATGCAATTGGCTAGAATTCATTATGTAATTTGGTGTATCACCTCCCTTAGGTTAGTTTGATTTCAAATATCTCTCTCCCTTTTCATGACCTAAATTTAAAGTGTAGTTTTGATCCAAAGTAGTACATCAAGGGAGATAACCCTATCTAGATATTTACCTCATCCTTAGGCTACCCAATGTTTCCATTGTGCCACTTAGATGAGAAGAGATTTTCCATATCCTCAAAGGGTGTAAATATAAGTGAAAATAACTACCTTGAATAAGGGTAACTTTTAGGGACACCATGAGCATCTCCCAAGGCCTTCACCTTTGCTTTAGTATTATCTGTAATTGAATTATGTTGGTTGAGAACATAAGTATCTTTAACTAGAAAGTTAGTGAAACTCTTTCCTTGAGGTTTCCATACTTCATTTGATTACATGATAACTTCATCTTATATTTATAGTTGAGAAGTAACTCCTCCTTGAATAACCAAATATTGTTCTCCACATTCATTTGCATCCATGAATTGACTTTGTTATCATTCCTCTCCTTACACCAAGTTGCTATGCACCAATACCATTGATCTTGTGTTAGAGGTGGAAGTTGGATTATATGCATTGGTAGGTATATTGAAGTTAGGCTGCCTTTGACCTCTCTCCTACCCATATTATTAAGGTGGGAACCTATTTAATAATTTAGGATAGGGTTAGGGTTTTGGTGAATGCCTTGCTTTAGACTTGTTTGTCTAAGTTGAGATTCTAAGAACTAAATCCTTGCATCTTTATTCATGGCATCATCTACCTTCTTAGGGGAATATCTAGGCTTGGTGTTGGAATTTAGGATTTGGGAAACACTTTGGAGTATTAGTAGAAGTATTTGGAAATAGAGGCAAGGTCATATGCTTCAAGTAAGCTGTAAGCACCCATTGACTGCAACATTATGGCTATGTAAGTACCAAGGCCATAATGGTAAGGTCATATGATTTAGATAAGGTGTAAACACCCATGGACTATAAAATTATGTTTATGTTGGTACCAATAGGCCTTAGGTATGTGGGAAACACAAAGCTAGCATGTGATTTCATGGGAGGAGGCAACCTATGCCAATTCTTTTGGAGTCTCTCATTAAAATCATGCATTGTCTCCTTAGGGGCTCTTTGAATCACATTAAGATGTTGGGTAAGTGATGTGTGTTGACTCTTGTCTTAAAATCTTGATGTCAAAAACTCTCCAAAATCATCCCAAGTTATGATACATCCATCAGGAAAATTCCTATACCAATCAAGTGATTTCCCTCTAAGGGATATGGTAAGGATTCTAATGTCAATATCGACTTCAGTGACATTGTGAAAACTACAAACGTTTTAGATATCCCTAATATGATCACTAGGAGTTACATGACCTTCACAATTGAATGTGGGAACACTTTTTATAGAATTACAATTTATGTCATCATATGCATTAAGATGGATAGGAATTTTAGTGTTAAAGGTAAAGAAGGCATGCTACTTGGCCATGTTCTCCTCAAATTCTTCTTCACTTTCTTGATCTTCTTGGCTTGCAAAGTCTTTTTGTTCTTCAAAGGTCAAGGTAGGCTAAGGATGGTGAACTTCAAGAGGAAGTTTAGGTTGAAGAGGCAGGTTTATGGGATTGAAAACTCTACTAGAAAATGACCTAGTAAGTACCATGAAGTATGAACTCAAGAATATGAAAAAATAATTTTATAAAACTAGATATTATCCTGAATGGAGTTTCCAAATGCTTTTTAGAACACCATATGCAGCTATGATATTGTCAATACTATCATTCACCTTTAAAAGTTATTTTAAGACAATAGTCCCATCGGTCATGCTATAACTATTATCACAAAATATTTCACCCTAGAGGAGGTTTTTCAAGCCTACTCTAATATTTAGGCAACATTGAAATACCTCTAGTCCTATGGGTTGTCTATATTAGAGGTAGACCTCTAGGTTTAATGGCTAGCTCCCTAGATTTATCCTTAAGTGATTATCACTTACACTAACTAATTGATTAGATGAAAAGGGATAGAAGTAGACAAGAAATTAAACTAATCTAAGGGGGTGATACACAAGAAATATATCCACTATGTTACCATACTCTTGTACTAAGAGACATGACCTACAACAATAGCTTCAAAGTCCTAGAATACTCTAACATTAGTATTTAAGAAATGGAGGTGATATGCATGGAAACTAGTCAAGGTAAGTGAACTAGAGATTAGTTGTAGACACTAAGGGTACTTGTAAACTTGAAAATATACCTGCACACTTGACAACACTTCATGTGACCTGCTAGAGTGGAACAACTTGTATCAAACATGAAAGGATTAAGAGAAAGCAAGGATGGATATCAATCACTTGACTTTTCACTATACATCACATCACATACTTAGACAAGATAGCTTTTTGAAATCCAAACCAGATTTTATATCTTATTTAAAATTAAAAATACAATATCAAACTAGAAAATCTTTGCCATACTAGGGGTGGAATTCTCAATACTAGAGCCAAAATGGATTGAATTTATAGAATGTGAGAATGGAGTGAATAAAGTAGAGATAAAGGGTCATAATTCCACATGTAAAGGCATGAAAACTAGTTAAATTTTAGAAGATAAAGTGGATAATAGGGATATATAAGGTCTTCTTGAACAAGTGTCCATCTAAAGCATCAAACTTTCCAAAACTAGTGTGGGAGTCTTCAAATGGCTTCTTGAAATTGCCTTCATGATTAGGCATCTTTTGAATGCTCAAAACAAATCTAGGGAGAGATGAAACCCATGAAATATCAAAGATAGGTTAGAAACATACCATACTAGTTATCATATGTGTCCCTAACTCATATCTTTCTTCTAGATACTTATTCTCACCATCTCTAGTTATTCATTAGCCCTTTTTCATTCATTCCTCACACTTGTCACTCAAGTGTCATTTAGTTTATTAATAAAATTAATTTAATTAGTTTTATGACACTATATATATTCCCCTTGCCTTTCAATCTATGAATCATACCTTAAAAAGGTCTAAAAACCAACTTCTCATTCTCTCACTTGGCAATCACTTTTCTTTCTCATTGTTTGCCAAAGATTGCGTGAGATGAATGACTTAGCAGAGATGTTTGTGTGTTTATATGAAGTGAGAAATGAACATGGAGAGTTATAATATGTCCCAATTGACCTTTCCCAATGATCCCAATTCTTAAAGTCTCTTTTGCACCTACAAAACATATAAAATCTTGCAAGAAACCATGTTTTAACTCTGTCTATAAAAGTGGGGTATAGACTAATCTTGTGTCATGGAACATAAGAGAGTCCTCTACAAGTTCAAAATAATTTCCAAGTCATATAACCACCTCTGCATGCATATTCTTTCCCATATCTCCATCACGGTAAAACTAAGGGTTTAAGAGGGTTTTGGTGGGTTTTAACTCTTAAGGATTATTCATACAATATTGACATCTAACCTCCCAATAAATTCCATAAATTTAAATATATTTAACCTCCTTAAATTTCCCTAACTCTTTGGGTCACCATGCTATGAATCCATAAAAATGTGAGATTTCAAAGATGGCCTATTGAGCTCTTGAGTGTATTTTGCATACCTTGTGATGGAAATGGGTCAAAATGACCAACCTATGTGATCTCTCTAAAAAAAATTGTTA
The DNA here is from genome assembly GCA_037957365.1 of Torreya grandis. Taxonomy (NCBI): domain Eukaryota; kingdom Viridiplantae; phylum Streptophyta; class Pinopsida; order Cupressales; family Taxaceae; genus Torreya; species Torreya grandis. Next base: position 2,940,083 of record JARHVA010001446.1, on the reverse strand, counting down.
AAAACAACCTTATAACTCCTTATGAAGGTCATAAAATATGTGGAAAGGTTCATTTTGTCTTGGAAATGATATTGAGCCCCATTAGGGCTTCAGGCCTAGTCTTATGACTAATAGGCTTGACTGTGTTCATGGCCTATCACCACCTTTGAATGATTTTTAGAACTATGAGGCATCCCATATGCTTTTTCATGTTAAATACAACTCTCCAAACCCTTATTGGAGTGTTCCAACATTCCTAACTCATTCCCCTACCTTTCACTCACCTAACCTGCAATCTAGACTACCTGGGAGTGCCCTCTATTTGAGATAGAATAGAGGACATATCCCATTTTATCTTACCAACTTGGAGATATGAGAAGATAGAATAGGACATAAGGACATTTTGTACTAAATTTAAATATTGGATCACATTCTTAACACCTTCAAACATTACAAAATCCAAGTTAGACTTTGTATGACAGTGACTATGCAGAGACTTTGAGTCATGACTATAGATTAAAGGTTGAAAAAATATTTGCTCTATTTCCTTACCCTAAGAACCATGTGATATGGTCATCACCAATATTAGAGTGATCACCATGTTCAACCATCATCAATCTCTATAAATATCTCATCATGCATCTCTATTTGACTAGGCTTAGTTTGCCTACTATAACAAACTGTGTTACTTACTCAGGAAAGGGGAAACCATGTAGGTGTCTTCCATGATGACCCTTTTATCTCATACTTAGGTTCCCCTTGAATTCATCAATTTCTTCTCCAACTTATTTGAATTAACCTCACGTCATGCATTAGGTCTTGTGTTCACCACCTTCCTATTAACACTATCCTGAGTTGGTCTCTCCACTGTAACAAACTGTAAGTGGCATTCCTTAGACCACAAAGACCCTTTTAGTTGGTGTTTAAAAAATGAAACTCTTGTAGTCCATGGCCTAAGATCTTTTCAAGGTCATTAGGTTATTTCTTATCTAAACCAAGTCACTTTGCTTGCAGGTGTAGACACCGAAATTGTGTCTACTCTCCTGGTCATCCTTCTCGTTCTCTCTCCCCTTGGTCCCTTGCCACTTCGACTATCCCTAACCCACCTAGGTCTTATTAATTAAAAATAATCAATTATTTTTAATTAAATAAGTTCCTTTTCCCTCTCCTTGCCACCTCACCACCCTAGGATACCCTCCTTGGATCCCCTTCATTCCCCACATGGCCATTTAATGCCTAAGACTCCCATTCCATCTTCTCCTTTCGTCCATTTAATCTCCTTTGATCGTTTCTCCCTTGGACTAGCTGACCCGAAAGTTGGGAAACGGATGAAAGGCTATTTTTAGCCTTTCTCCGGCCTTTTAACCGCCGATGTCGGTCAACTATCGACCGACGTCGGTGATATTTCTGGCGTCGGCAACTTTCATAACGGCTTCTGCACCGTTATCTCCTCCTCTCTGGCTCGCTCTCTTGTTTCTCTCCTCTCACATCCCGACTCAGAATCGAAGACTCTGATCATCATTCCGTTCTTGGACCCTGTCAATCTGCCAATATCTCAACCAAGCATCTAACTCTCTCCCTCAGGTACTTACAACAAGCTTCTGCAAGCACAACAGGGATTCTTCATCAGCAACAGGTCTTCAACAAGCATCAACAACAACAACAACAGAGATCATCAGGCATAGGTATGTTGTATTCTATGTTTTCATTTGTGCTTTATAGTCATTTGCTTTTAAGCTAGATTCAACACTTTTATCCCCCCAGACCAGACTGCTAATCCTACAAGACTAGACCCAAATCGCATCTCCCTATTGCCTCTGTCCTCTGTCAGACCATCTACTCTGCCTATTCAACCAAAATATCAGACCCAGACCCTAGACCATTCAACCAAGTCTAAAACAAGACTCTTTTAGACCATTCACCCAGGCCCAAACTTGACCAGACCCGTCCACAGACCAGATCTTGACCAGACCCTGCCCAGACCCCGTCCAAGCCTACTGCCCCGACCGACGCCGGTCGCTGCCTCCACCGACGTCAGTAGACTAACCGACGTCGGCACCTTGACCAACTGACGCCGATAGGACCACCGATGCCGGTGACTGCAACCAGGCTGACTGCATCACTCAGGTAAGCCTTTGCTTCCTTTTCATTTCTATCTTTTATCATTTCTTTACATTCTATCTTTTTATCAGACTTCTTTTTATCAAACAGTGGGTTGACCTCCCTTAAGGAAGTTTTCATACTTTTGGGAACAAGCTTTTGCTTGGAAACCCACCATTTATCCATCTAAGGCCTTATTTTGTCCAAGTCCCTTTTCTTTATAGGTGTCATTCCTCCACAGCCAAAGAGGAGTACTCACAGCGTTTGGATTACGGTGCGCAGACTTATCCAGGTACATACAAGCCTTGACCATATCTCTTAGTTTCTTAACTCTTCTTTGAATATAGAAAGCAAAATTTGAATAGAAACATTCTGACACGCCCGGTGGGACACTTAGGTTCTTCCTCGGGTTCCTTTTCTTTTCGTTCATATAGGTGCATTAGGTTCTTTCCTTTTCGCCTCCTTTCGTCTCTTCTTAACGACACTATAAGCAGGACTAAAAAGAATCTTTCTTTCCTTTCTTGCACCTTCTAGACTAGTCAAAACGTCATACTCTCAACCCTTTCTCAAATTTGTCTTCATTCAAACTTCACATTTCAACTTGGGCTTAAAACACTATGCATTCATTTCTGCTTGTTTGCACTTCTTAGACCACACATAGTAATTAACGACCGCATATTGAATAAATCTAGTCCACTCTATGTTACACGATCAAACCACATGCACTAAAATAAACATCCAACTTACTTGAGACAAGGCCCAACTGGGATTTCATCCCCTAGTGGATACCTTACCCCTACCTGGCAATCTCACTTGGATTTCATCACCAAGGGGAAAGCCCACTCTGTTCTCTGGCGGAGGATAATCTCTAGGCAAGGTATATTTTGGCTAAGCGGGTCCAGCTTATCACTGGTCTCGTGAAGTGAGGGGAGCTTGCTCCTTAGCACCAGGCCACATACCGAACCTAATACAAACTTTTGAGCACCATAACATACCTGAAACCATCTTTAGACCACCTTCTTCTAGGACCCTTCTTACAGCCAACTTCCCCAAACATTCATCTAAGGCATAAGCCACAAGATTCTAAAATTTGATTCTTCGCTAAGATCTGTCTGTCATCATCTTATTTTCTATTTTTTATTTGTCTTTTTTTTGAGCTGGTAAGGACGTCTTCTTCATTTCCAAAAACTTTTTTTTCTGAGTTTCTGGAAAATACAGTAACCGACATCGGTTCTGTAACCGACGTCGGCAACTTTTCTATACCGGCATCGGTCATCTGACCGACGTCGACCACCTTTTGACACTGACATCAGTTTTTAAACCGACGTCGGTCACTGTCACAGACCTTTTTTCTCAAAACAACAACCTAAAACCCGACCCTTTTTCTACCAAAAACCATTCTATGTTTCCGAAATTGCAAAAACACAGTTTCTGGAACCTGGCCCTCTTCTTGACCGCTTCCGTCTACCTCGTCCTTAACTAGTCCTATCATGGAGTTCCACTCGGAGACTGAAAGAACTCCTACAGGACCGACCCCGACTCAAATTCCCATCATCCCTGAAGGGGACCAAGATTTCAAGAGATTCTTGGACCTCAATACCGTAGCCCTCCAAAACTATCTCGCGAAAAACCCAATGCGAGACCTTTCGGGTGATGTGGCGACGACATCCACACCATTTGCCACCCAACCCTTTATGACTCAGCTTTTTGCCTCAACCATTAACCTGACCATGGCCAATACGGAAAGTTTGGCCTCCTCGTCTATTTTTAGACCAACCTCCATCGGGGTTTCATTACCCCCTCAACCACCTGCAATTCAACCGAGTTCTACATCATACTAGAACTTGATTGTCTCGACCCCTCACACTCTTGCGCCCACAAATGCAGGAGTGCCAACCTATACTTCTATCAGTGCCACTATTCAACCACCTTTGGCAGTATCCAGTCAACTTATACCTTCGACCTTCATAACGCAACCACACTTAGCCTCCACTTATGTCTCTGCGACTAGTCATCCATACGTTGTGCCCCTACAGCCGCAACTGACTATGTCACATCTTTCCTCTAGTCTCTTTCAAGCACCTTACAACCTAGGGGGTGCCCCATCCGCCAATCCGTCAGTAGACATCATTAAAATGCTGATGGATAAAATGTCCAGCCTCGAGACCTCTATCTCTGGTTCACGCAATGCTCTCTCATATGAGCAAATTTGCAACGAGCCCATCCATCCTTCCGTCCCTATCCAACCATACCCCAACCATTCAGAGCTTCCTAAATTTGCTCACTTTCAGAGTAAGGAAGACCCACAACAATATCTATGGGCATTCAAACATGCCTGCTATCTTATTGCCCATGACGATGCGTTACTTTTACGCACATTTCCTATGTCGCTTTCTGGCCCTGCCCTTGACTGGTATAGCTCTCTTACCAGACATTCTATCTTTCCATTTATTCAACTTGCCCAATTATTTCTTGACCATTTCTCTATCAACATCACTAAACAAGTCTCAATCACAGACCTTTACTCCATCAGGCAATTTGACGACGAATCTGTAGTTGATTTTGTCGCTCGTTGGAGAGGCCTGATTAACCAGCTCTCCTTTCCTTTGGCTCAATCTGAGCTCATCGAGCTCTTTTCTCGAGCATGTGCTAGGCACATCTCTTCCACCTTGTGGATTCAGACATTTTGCACTTTTGACAAAGCTTTCATCATGGCTCGAAAGCTTGAACTCCGCGCCATTAAAGAAGATAAGGTCAAATTGCGTAATACCAATGCAAAATCTACTGACCATTCTTCTTCCAGACCTCCCTCTTCTGCCAACTCCAAGTCCAAAGGAGTGGCCAACACTGTGGTCGTTAGATCACCATCCTCGACAACAACGAATCAATCTCAACCTTCTACATCTTCAAGCATCACCAAACAATTCCAACAACGGTACATCCAGCGTTCATACACTCCACTTGGAGAACCATATGCTTCCGTTTTGGAAAAACTAATCAAGCAGGGGGTCCTTAATCTCCCTCCAATCCGACCACCTCAATTCGACCCTTCCAAAGCCCTCCCTACATGGTATAGAGAGGCCGACTTCTGCCACTTTCACCGCATCCAAGGCCATGACATCAACAATTGCCAAACCTTCAAGAACATCATCCAAGACATGATCGACAAGGGGGATCTTATTTTAGATAACCCGAACGCCCCACCCAACCAACATATTGACATCTTCAAGCAACCATTCCCAAATCATCCGCCTACTCAAAACAACGTCCAGACATTGACCAATGACCCCCAAGACCATGACATACATACAATCAACACTATTTTACCTCTTGTCCCTAACCAACCTCTATCACAGGATGAAGAACTTTCTTCTCCTTTTAGTCCTCCATCTACCTCTCTTATACTGGAGGACGCCTTGACCCCACTAACGCCATCAAGCCTACATTCATCCAAAGACCCTATCTTGCCTACTCCTCAACTACAAGTAGAAGGCATGATCATCCATGCCCTCTACCCACTTGAGGAGTCGCCCTCTCCTATTTCTTTTCCACCAAGAGAAGACCCAGTCTCTTCGCCTATTTCAACCGAGGAAGACCCAGTCACAGTTTCCTCTTGCCCTTTGCCTAAGATTGCTACATCTCACTCTCCTCCGTCCTCATCTAAACCCAAACCCGCATCTAACCTTGCCTCACATAATAGTGGCCCTCGACCCAAACCAACGAAAGCCACTAGACCACATCGGAGGACTCCTCCCCCACCTTCGTCATTACCTTCAATCTTGGGCCCGCATCTATCCACTTTAATAGGAGTGTTGCCTACTCCCATACTTCATAGAGGTAAGTCGCCTCCATTACTCTCTCAACCCATCAGACATATACCTCTTCATAACTATCGACCAATGCCTCTTACGCCTCCCAAACCAACGTCACCAACCCTCACTGCAACAAAACATCCAAACCTGTTAGCAGGTTCTTATACCTTGATCTTACGGCAATTATTGCAGTCATCTCGTATCAACCTCCCGCCTCTTAAACCATATCAATCTCTCAGACCTAAACCACCTTGGTTCGACCACACCCACATTTGTGTGTATCATCGCATGCCTTGGCACGACACTGAGCATTGTTGTGCCCTCAAGGTCACCATTCACCAATATCTGGGGAATGACACCCTTCTTTTTGACCACATTATCAATAAACCTTCAACATCATCCTGCTCGTCAACTCTCAGATCAAGGCCATCTTGGTTCGACAACTCTAAATTCTGTCACTATCATCATACTCTGAGACATGACACTGAGCGTTGTTGCGCTCTTAAAGCTGTCATTTGTCACCAACGGAGAAAAGATTTCCTTCTCATCAAGGATCCTCTTGACCACCTCTTCGACAAAACATCAACACTGACCCATACCTCTCCAACTTCATCACCTAAATCGGGATCCCCACGCCAGACTGTGGTCCCTTTGCCACCTTTGACCTCCTTATTCGACATTAACACCATCCATCTAACCACTAAACCTCAACCGACCTTAACCAATCTTTCAAACATTCTCCCTAGTCACTGGGGGAATTCAACCTTCATCCAAACTTTGACCAACCTTTTGACACAATCTCGACCACATATCAATCACTCATTTAATCTTAAACCTCGATCAAATGTCCATCGACCAAACTCTCGACCAAATATTCGACCAGTCTCAACCAAATTTCAACCAATCAATCAACCAGACCTCTCGACCAAACATTCAACCTTTCTCGACCAATCAGCGACCATGTCAACCAACTTCACATCCATCAATCAACACCTGACCAATTTGGAAAGAGCCAAATGGGGCAAGTTTGCTCCTAATTGACTCAGACCCTACTGCACAAGCATGGCCCAGGGACTTATCAGACTTGAGTCCCTTTTTATGCCTTGCATCTTTGACCATTTTACTATTAGTCGAGTACTTGATCACTTGATGTTTTACTTGAGCTCATCCCTTGAGCAACCCCCTGTCATTGTCATTCCTTTTCCTATCAACCCTGCTTCCTGACACTAGTCATCCCTTTTTGTCAAGCAATAATGCTTTGTCCTAATAAAAGGGAACCCTTAAACCTCTACAGGCTCATCCATGGCTAAAAACTTTAGTCAACCAACTTATATCAAAATTTAAATACCTATCATATCAAAGGTCATAAACTCTAAATGTAGACTGCTCCCTCGAAGGATAGCTACATAATTGCTGTATTACTAGACTGATCCCTTGAAGGATAGCTAGGCCAACTTATCAAACATATAAAGCAAAGTATAGACCACTCCCTCGAAGGATGGCTATGACTAAATATTGCTACAGACAGCACCTATTTTTGAAGCTTCCCGCATTGATCAGCTTCACAACATAACCACCAAGCACACAACATCCCTATGTGGACTTCCCGCATCGATCAGTTCACCGTCAAAAAAAAATAAAAAATGACTGACACGTTATCAAGTCATGGACATGCCTATAGTTGTTCTTGGGTCACCTATAAAAGGGGCAGGGTTCTTCCTGCCACCAAAAAGGGTTACTCCATCCTTTCATATCACATAACTCATCCTATCACCCCAACATACTCAAGGGACTTCGAGTTCACTTAACGTCAAGTGATTCGACTACTTCTCTAGCACAACACTAGTCCACGATGCAATGCATACACGGGGCTTTTGTTTTGACAACCCCTATCTATGCCCTCCCTTTTGGTCCTTGTCAATGAAAGAGCAATTTGCCTTTCACTTATTTTTTCCACTTTGGTCACATTCAACCAAACCTTTTTCAAACCAAACTAACCTCAACATTTTCAGACCAACCTCAACATTTTCATCATGACATCAGGCATTGCCTTGTCCTTTTCACATAGTTTCTATGGACACCAATACACATGGAAACTATCGACCAGACCCAATTTATGTTAAGCATAAACCAATACTTGCTGAAGCATAAATCGACCCTAATTCATTTTTGGCATACATCCATCACGAATATGGAAAATTGCTAGGGTTGAAAGACCCTCGACCAATGTTACAGAATACACCATTTGGAAAAGGCTGTAACATCTTCTTCTCCTCATCATTTCGACACTTGATAACATCCAATCATTGACCCTTTTGCCTCTCATTTTGAACTACATTGGTCTGAGGCCCTAAGACCAGGGCTATGTAGGCAGCACTCATATGATACGACATCTACTGAGGTTAGCTCGACCACCTTCGTTTGTTCGTCTCTTTGATGGACAAACCTTCTTTCCTCCTTTTGACCATGACCTTGACCTTGACCTTGACCAGTCTATCAACCACTTTGACCAAGACCTATCGATCCCTTTGACCATTCCTCCCTTTTTAGGGAGAACTACATTGGCCTGAGGCCCTTCACACCAGGGCTATGTAAGCAGCACTCAGTTTTCTGAGGTTAGCTCGGCCACATCCTTTCGTCCATCCATCCACCTTGACCAATGACCATTGGAGATCATGCCTATCTTCTCCGACCCTGACCACTTCCAAGACCACGTTGCCTTGGTTGTTTTTGCATATATGCTACCTCACGACTGGTTAGCAAAATTGTGTGCAAACATTTTTTTTGGACCCTCACAAGTATAGGATCGCAAGCCGATTGATCCACACTACTTGTGACTTTTTCGTGTTTCTGGGAGCACTTCCTGAGCTCGAGATACCTGGAACACGATGACCATTTGGAGCTTCAACTTAGATTGAGTGACCCGATCAGCAGACGACTAAATGCTGGGGCCCGGTTACTTCAATTTTGGCACTCCTCGACCCTTGACCTGCGACAATTGACCCAAACATCTCATGCAGTGGTATACGCACAATCACGACTTTTGCAGCGTTCACCCTCACCTTTTTTTTTTAATCCACTCTTTGTCAAATCAGCACCCGATTTCTAGTTCCCTTCCCTCGACTCCTGCTTTGAGGGGGAATACCTCATCCATAATCTAGGCAATCATCTTCTTCCAGTTTTTGTCTTGCAGTTCACTTGAACAACCAACAAGATGAAATCAACCTTATCCCACACCTGGGGCAACCAACTCCTGTTTTTGTCTTGCAGTTTGTCCAGAATAACCAACAAAACAAAAAGGGGCAAATGTAGACACTGAAATCATGTCTACTCTCCTGGTCATCCTTCTCATTCTCTCTCCCCTTGGTCCCTTGCCACTTCGACTATCCCTAACCCACCTAGGTCTCATTAATTAAAAATAATCAATTATTTTTAATTAAATAAGTCCCTTTTCCCTCTCCTTGCCACCTCACCACCCTAGGATACCCTCCTTGGATCCCCTTCATTCCCCACATGACCATTTAATGCCTAAGACTCCCATTCCATCTTCTCCTCTCGTCCATTTAATCTCCTTCGAGCGTTTCTCCCTTGGACTACCTGACCCAGCAGTTGGGAAATGGATGAAAGGCTATTTTTAGCCTTTCTCCAGCCTTTTAGCCACCGACGTCGGTCAACTGTCGATTGACGTCGGCGATATTTCTAGCATTGGCAACTTTCATAACGGATTTTGCACCGTTATCTCCTCCTCTCTGGCTCACTCTCTTGTTTCTCTCCTCTCACATCCCGACTCGAAATCGAAGACTCTGATCATAAATCCATTCTTGGACCCTATCAATCTGCCAATATCTCAACCAAGCATCTAACTCTCTCCCTCAGGTACTTACAGCAAGCTTCTACAAGCACAACAGGGATTCTTCATCAGTAACAGGTCTTCAACAAGTGGCAACAATAGAGATCAGCAGGCACAGGTATGTTGTATTCTATGTTTTCATTTGTGCTTTATAGTCATTTGATTTTAAGCTAGATTCAACACTTTTATCCCCCCAGACCAGACTGCTAATCCTATAAGACCAGACCCGAATCCCATCTCCCTATTGCCTCTGTCCTCTGTCGGACCATCTACTCTGCCTATTCAACAAGACTATCAGACCCAGACCCTAGACCATTCAACCAAGTCTAAAACAAGACTCTTTCAGACCATTCACCCAGGCCTAGACTTGACCAGACCTGTCCATAGACCAGATCTTGACCAGACCCTGCCCAGACCCCGTCCAAGCCTACTGCCCCGACCGACGCCGGTCGCTGCCTCCACCGATGTCGACAGACTAACCGACGTCGGCACCTTGACCAACCGACGCCGGTAGGACCACCGATGCCGGTGACTGCAACCAGGCTGATAGCATCACTCAAGTAAGCCTTTGCTTCCTTTTCATTTCCATCTTTTATCATTTCTTTACATTCTGTCTTTTTATCAGACTTCTTTTTATCAAACAGTGGGTTGACCTCCCTTAAGGAAGTTTTCATACTTTTGGGAACAAGCTTTTGCTTGGCAACCCACCATTTATCCATCTAACGCCTTCTTTTGTCCAAGTCCCTTTTCTTTGCAGGTGTCATTCCTCCACAGCCAAAGAGGAGTACTCACAGCGTCTGGATTACGGTGCGCAGACTTATCCAGGTACATACAAGCCTTGACCATATCTTTTAGTTTCTTAACTCTTCTTTGAATATAGAAAGCAAAATTTGAATAGAAACAATAGGTTATGTTTCCATTGTGTCACATGGTGATGTAAGGCCATTTAAACTCACAATACTATAGAGTATACTGACATTCTATAGTGAGAGAATGATTGAGATGAAGGCCTTTCTATGTTACCTTATTTTGATCAAAAAATCAACCTATCATGTCAAATCATTACCCTTATGCCTGGGTTACATGATGGAAACCAACAATCTTATTTATACCTCATGTCACTCTACTATAAGATGGAATCAAGTATGGACAAAACCTTGATTTAGAGAAATTAAGGTAATTGGTCACAAATGCAATTTTCTCAAGCTGAGGGCTAGGATTCACATTTTTTTACCACCTTGTGACTCCACAATTATTATAGTGGTACTATCCATGTTTATATACCTCAAAGAGGTTTCAAACTAGTTCAAACACCTAACATTAAACTACTCAGTCCTATGATAGAACCACCTGTAGGTGTACATGCAGAAAATAAGGTTGTGTATATAGAAGAATTGGTTGTCACAACCAATATAAAACTATTGGAATAGTTCAAACTTGTTGTTTTCACCTCAATAGAACTCTCACCTCTTTAAAACCTTTATGTCTCTCTACCGTGACTATGAAAGGCTCTTTTTTTCCTGATTGTAGGTGGCTTTTGCCAAGGAAGTGTGAATGTGTTGGATTTTTGACTGTTCACTCCATCAAGAGATGGTTTTGAGGCCAAACCTTCTTGGGAGGGATTGATCACTATGAAATAAGGGATTAAAAACAATACACCATCTTACATTACCATTATTTTGGAGATCAACACATTTGATAAGCTTTTGTAAATGATGAAACTATCTGCAGACTAGCAATGAAACTCTTAACTAACAAAATAAGATAGCTTTGATCATCAATTCACCTCCACACGTGAAATAAATGTTGAAAACCATGATATAAGGTTGATCACACTCTATAATAACATTTTCCACACTTGGTTTATACATACCAATCCAAATAGAAGAGAAACCTTGAGGTGATGGGAATGAGCATGCAAAAATGAGTCACTAGCATTCTAAACAATGGTTCACAAAGCATGGTACACAAAAATTATAACTCTTTACATGAACTTAGATTGGATAAATATTAATACCATCCCTCAAAATCACTTGACCCAATTCATCTCTTACTATCTGTACTAAAACAAAATTGGTTGACCATTTTTACATGCAAAGGAGATTGATGGAGGAGCAAAATGGTTTTATGCCATTTTTGAGATTTTAAAATCTGATCAAGCATGGAAATAATTTTTGGGGACCTGAAGGGTCACTATAAATCCTTCCACACATGCCAAAACTCTTGCATAAGCTATATAACTACTGAAAACTATCTCTTCTCAACTATTTTCTTGATTTCAATGTAGCACCTAAAATTTTTCAATTATGACTACCATATCTAACAAGAATATAAAATTTATGATATTCAAATACACTTTGGAACATTTTTCTCTCTATGAAAATCATACAAGTCTAGTAAATAATCCCAAAAGTGGCCTTAGAGTGACATAGTACTGAAAATGAATATGACAAAGCTAATGACACATTAAATGACTTCACTAGGACCATGGTAAACCTTATTACACCCTCTAAGACCATTATATCAAGTTTTAAAATATAGGGGGTTGAACTATTTTGACTTTTGGTCAAAATAATCAACATTCTTGGTGATTTCCTATGGGTGGCAAGCTAGCTATGGTAAAGACTAGTAGCGTAGTCCTATCCATTATGTTATGGAGTCACTTATGCACAATATTGACACTGAATTGCCTTTGAAATGATACCAAATAAACAAAACCATCACACACAAGAAAAGACACACTAAATCAAACACACATGTGTTCTCAAGAACACTTATAGAACACACACAAAACAAGGAAAGACACACCCTAACCTAGTATATACAAGACCTCAACACTTGAGGTGAAGAAAAACTCACCATACTTCAACTAGGGTCAAATATGGTACCTCTTACATCCTTACATCTCCATGAAATCAACATATCATGTGGAACTTGCTTGTCAACAAATACTTGCTCATGTTGATGGTCAAAAGACTTACCATCCTTAGATCTTCTTATGCCTCCAAGTTTACTATTTGGAGATTTCAAGGATGTTTTATTCCCCCCCAAGGATCTTGTTTGAACTTACATCTTGTCTCAACACTATCATATCTAATTGGTACTCTTCAAACTATATATTGGAAGTGATCAATATTACCTCAACCTCACATTCTTCTTGGGCATGATGTTTTTGATGTATGAGATCACCAAGCTTGTCCTCTTGATGCTTGATCACATATTAAAGTGATTCAAACTTAGGTTAAGGTTTTGAATACTACTTAAACATATACACTTATACATTAGATTCATTGGGATCTTTTAGGAATGCAACTTCTTTGACAGTAGTAAGACACTCAACCTAATGTTTGATAAGACTTTATCTTTATTGCCCATTAGGAAACTCAACAACCTGCTTGTTAGGTTTATTAACAAAATTACTAGTAGATTCACACTTCTTAGGAGGGTCACTTGACTTACAAAACTGCTAAAACTCTTGACCTATGGCATTGAACCCTTTCCATAGGTCATCTTCCTCCTCATGACTATCATGTTCAAGGACTCCATCAATTGTATGCAGAAAAACATTGTTCTTCTCATGATATTGATCTATCATGATTTTAAAACTATCATCATCATACATGTCAATGAGATAATTTCCCTCAACAACTTGTGAAAAAGAATGTTCAATACTTACCTCAAATTTATCATATGCTCCCTCATGGAATATGTATGTGCCAAGATCAATTTTCTCAAAGTGTATGGATCATGTGCATATGTTTCTGCACCATACTCATCTAGAAATAGATCAAATATGCCCTCAAGGTTAGAATATGTCCCATCATCCAAAACATGTTCCTGATGATCATTTATGACACAATTCAAATTGGAGATTCCTTCCACATAGGGCTCAATATGAAATTTAGCTCGTGGTTGAGTTTTAATGGTTACCTTTTCTCCATACCTTATCTTGAAGACCAAGAAGGACCAATCAATTGAGAGATAACAAAGTGAATAGGCAATTCATTAACCATAATGTCTTGAAGGGTAGGGAAGCTAAGACAATCATGAAGGAAAAATTTCAAACTCTTAACCAATCCTACTAACTTAGAAAGTGTCCCATCAATTTGAAGTATCCCTTTACTAAATGGTTCATACTTTAGACCCAATTTGTTAGCTACAACCTTGGGTATCATTAAAGTAGTAGCCCCACTATCCACTATGAAGTTGTGAACAAGTTTTCCCCCCATAATGAGAGTGAGGTAGAAGGGTAAAGGCTTTTCAGATTTGGGAGAGGGATCAACAATGGGATTAGGATAATTGGTGAGAGCAACATCATTATGACCTAATAGTTGAGGGCTAACATGAATTTGAGATAGCTACTTTTGTAAAAGTTCCTTTTGGCCAGGCATGTGAAGGACATCCCAGAGAGAGAGAGAGAGAGAGAGAGAGAGAGAGAGAGAGAGAGAGAGAGAGAGAGAGAGAGAGAGAGAGAGAGAGAGAGAGAGAGAGAGAGAGAGAGAGAGAGAGAGAGAGAGATGCCTTAACATTCTTAAAAGAATCCACAATGTTCAAAGCATGAGTACTCACCTTTTATTGAGTCCTCGAAGACAAAGTTTTTAGATCTTGAGACATTGGATCACCTTGAGTAGACCTTCCAACATTCGGACTTTGAGAAGATGTAGAAGTTTTATGGATTGTCATGCTTTCAGTCACACCTTGCTACCTTGGAGAAGGGTTAATTGAACCTATAGGGATGGCATGAGCATCTCCCAAGGCCTTCCTATTTACTCTAGTATTATATGTAACTAAATTACCTTGGTTAATAACATAAGTATCTTCAACTAGAAAGTTAGTGAAACTCACCCCTTGAGGCTGTCATCCTTCATTTACTTGCATGAGAACTTCATCTTCTACTAATAGTTGAGGAGTAAATCCTTTTTGAGAAACCAAAGCTTGATCTCCACCTTCATTTTCATCCATGAATTGACCTTACTTCCATTCCTCTCCTTATACTAAGTTGTTATGCACCAATACCCTTACTCTTTTATTAGAGGTGGAAGTTGGATTGTATGCATTGGCAGGCTTATTGAAGTTAGGTTGCCCTTAACCAATCCACTGCCCATATTTTTGAGGTGGGAACCTATTTCCTTGTTCAGGATAGGGGTAGGGATTTTTATGAATTCCTTGCTACAGACTTGCTTATCTAAGCTTAGCTTCTAATAACTGAATCCTTGCATATTTTTCCATGACATCATCTACCTTCGTAGGGGTATCTCTAGGCTTGGTGTTGGCATTTGGAATTTGGGGAAAACTTAGAGTATTAGTAGAAATATTTGGATGCAAAGGCATGGACACTTTTGGAGGCAATTTCTTAGCTTGTATGAGGTGATTCTCAGCTCAAGTGGTAAGATCATATGCTTCAGGTAAGGTGAACCACCCATAGACTGCAACATTATGGCTATGTCAGTACCAATAGCCCTTAGGTATGTGGAAAACACAATGCTAGAATGTGGTCTCATGGGAGGAGGAAACCTATGCTAAGTCCTTTCAAATATCTCATTAAAATCATATATTATCTCCTTAGGGTCTCTATAAATCACATTAAGCTAGTGGATAAGTGATGTGTGATCACTCTTGTCTTCAAACCTTGATGTCAATAGCTCTCCAAAATCATCTCAAGTTATGATACATCCACTTAGAAATGTCTTATACTACTCAAGTGTTTTCCCTCCAAGGGACATGGTAAGGAATCTAATGGCAATATTGACTTTTGTGACATTGTGAAAACTACAAAAGTTTGAGATATCCAAATATGTTCACTGCGAGTGACATGACCTTCACCATTGAATGTAAGAACACTTTTTATAGAATTAGGGGGTTTGTATTCATATATATATTGATATGGATAGGATTTTTAGTGTTAAATAATGGGAGGGCATGCTTCCTACAATGTTCTCCTCAAATTATCCTTTACTTTCTTGATTTTCTTTGCTTGCAAATTCCTTTTGTTCTTCAAAGGTCAAGATAGGTCGAGGATGTTGAACTTAAAGAGGAAGTTTAGGTTGAAGAGGTGGGTTTATGGGATTGAAAACTCTATTATAAGATGACCTAGTAAGGACCATAAAGTATGAACTCAAGAATATGACAAAATAATGGTCTACAATGAGATATTACCTTAAACTGGGTCACCAACTACTGAGTAGAACACCATATGCAGTTGTGATGTTGTCAACATTGGCATTCACCTTGATAAATTGATTTTAAGACAATGGTCCCATTGGGTGTGCCAGAACTATTGTCACAAAATATTTCACCCTAGAGGAGGTTGATCAAGCCTACTCTAAGATTTAGGTAACATTGAAATACCTCTAGGTCTATGGGTTGCCTATAGTAGAGGTAGACCTCTCGGCGTAAGGGTTATCTCCCTAGATTGATCCTTAAGTGCTTATCACTTATACTAAATAATTTATTGAATGAAAAAGGATAGAAGTAGATAACAAAGTAAACTAATCTAAGGGGGTGATACACCAAAAATATCTCCACTATGCTACCATACTCTTGAACTAAGAGACATGACCTACAACACTAGCTTCAAAGTCCTAGAATACTCTGACATTAGTATTTCAAACATGGAGGTGATATACATGGAAACTACTCAAAGTAAGTGAACCAAAGATTAGTTTCAGACACTAAGCCTACTTGTACACTTGAAAATAGACCCATACACTTGACAACACTTTATATGACCTACTAGAGTAGAACAACTTGTCTCAAACACGGAAGGATTGAGGGAAAGCAAGAATGGATATCAACCACTTGACTTTTCACTATACATCACTTCACATACTTAGACAAGATAGTTTTTTGAACTCAAAACCAGATTGCATATCTTATTTCAAAGGCAATGTACAATATCAAATCAACAGGGCTTCGCCATACCAAATGTGGAATTCTCAATACTAGAGCCAAAAATGGCTTACATTTATAGAATGTGAGAATAGAGAGAGGAAAGTGGAGCTCAAGGGTCACAATGCTACATTTCAAGGCATGAAAACTAGTTAAATTGCATAAGGATGAAGTGGAAAATAGGGATCTAGAAGGTCTTCCTTGACAAGTGTCAATTTGAAGCATCAAACTCTCCAAAATTGGTATAGGGGTCTTCAAATGGCTTTTTGAAACTGCTTTCATGTTTAGACATCTTTTGAAAAAGAGGATATTATTAAAAATATCAAATTTTCCCCTCACATGCCCACTTCCCCCTGATAAGATGGACATCAGGTTCTCCCAATAATGCATCCATTTTGAAAAAGGGGAGATTATTAAAAATTGGTGTACATGCTTTATTGATGTAAATATTTATAGGCTTACTTTAAAAAAATCAACAATCATATTTTATCAAACTCAACACATAAATTTTTGATAAAAAAATCAAAGATGATACAAGACTATTAACTTTGACAAAACATAAGATAGTGACGTTACTAACAACTTACTATAGAGAAAATTCTAAAATAGAAAAACCACAAATTTTTACGAATCAATTAAATGTTGGACAAACATTAATCAACAATCTTGACACTTTGAGAATAATATCTCTATACAAATTTGATAATAATCATCAAAACACACACATATATAAACATTACCACACTTGAAAATAAGTACATCCTATAACTAAAATATAAAAAACTAACACGTGAAAAATAAAAACATAAAATACTTAAAATCTTATAACAAATATAACTAACTAATAATATAAAAAATATGGAATAAAAAAAATGACTTAACAAAAAAAGACTTAATGAAATAGCTAATACCATAAAACAAAATGCAACCTAAATACCAATAAAACCTAATACAGTCAAATTTTTTATTCTGGTTAATAGTTTTCCCAAAGGCTATTTCCCCTCAGGGAGAGGCCTCGAATAGGGAGACTCCCTTTCTCCCTATCTCTTCATCTTGCTAGTGGAAGTCCTAGGTAGAAATGCTAGTAAATTGCTGATGCAAGGATATCTTAGAGGCATTAGCCCTACCTCTATAGCCTAGCCTTCGGTTATCCAATAAGTTTTTGATGACACTATACTATTCAGAGCTGCTTTTATGGTGGAAGCAGGAATATGGAAAAGTCTTATTAACACATATAAAGGGGCCTCTGGATAGAGTATCAATTTTGAGAAAATCCATATCTATTTCTTAAATACTCAGGAGGACCTCCACTGAAAAATCACTAGAACTTTGGGATGCTCTAGTGAGAGGTTACTTGCCACCTATCTTGGGCTTCCACACACAATCTCAAAAGTCACTTCAGATTACTGGAACATGATTATTGAAAGGATAAAGAGAAAGTTGGTGGGTTGGAAAGGATCCCTACCGAGTCAATAGGGTAAGTTCCAACTACTCAAAGCATCTCTTCAAGGCATCCCTAATTACTTCTTTAGTATTTTAAAAATCCCAAAATTTGTGGCTAATAAGATTGAGCAGATACAAAAGAAATTCCTATGGTCATAAGTTGAAAAAAAGGGGAGGATTGCTCTGGTTGGATAGGAAAAGGTTTACACTCCTAAATATTAGGGAAGACTCAACTTAAGGAGGATACATCTCATGAACAAAGCTGTCATGGAAAAGATAGGGTGGAACCTAATTCAAGGGAACAAGGATTGGGGCAGCATCATGATAGCTAAGTATCTCAATGGGGATATGGGTAGTAAAATATTAATGGAGCAAGGTCTCCATAAAATATCTGTAATTTGGAATGGGACTCTCAAAATATGTGGTCTCCTCCATAGAGGCATCAGATGGAAGGTTGGGGATGGAAACAATATTAAATTTTGGGAGGACAGATAGTTAAAGGATCTTCTCCTTAAAGATTTGAATTATGGTAGAGTTATGAATACAACTTGAATTTTTTTTGGAGATAAAGTGGTTAACTACCTTAATAGAAATGGGTAGAACAGGAGTTGGAAAAATATTGTAGATTGTGTCCTTGATCATGTGGAGATTTAAGAGATTGCCCTTCAACTTCAAGGAGATTTAACTGATTTTAGGCTCACTTTTTTTTACCAAACAAGATCAGTTAATTTGGGATAAAAATGATAAGGGCTATTACACTGTTAAAAGTGCCTATGAACTATTGTTAGACAATGGTGAGGATAAGTTGTGGAGGAAAGTTTGGCATCCAAAACTTCTACTAGATATTAATTTTTTTGGTGGATATTAATACATAATAAAATATTGACTCTGGTAAAGAAGAGAGGCTTTCAAATTCCAAATAGATTTATTCTCTATGGGGATATGGTAGAAACATCCACTCACCTTATGTTGTACTAAAATTTTGCTTAGGAGGTTTGTAGCCTTATTATGTAGAGACTTAATCTAAGCTAGGTTTTTAATGGTACACTAGTGGAACTGGTTAGAGATTGGTGTCCCGCATTCAAATTTCCAATAGTGAAAGAATTATGGCTTCAAATTCCCCCACACCTTGCATGGAACTTATGGAAAGAATGCAACAATATAATTTTCAAGGATAAATATAATACCCTCATGGGGGTGTTCCAGACATTCTCTAAACTACTGGTGGAGAATATTAATATCAACAAATTCAAAGTTGTTGAGGGCCCTCCAGGCTTGGAAGAATAAATAATTATGGATCAATGGACAATAATCCCAAAAATTTATTAAATAGATAAATCTAAAAAGATTACTAGGGCCAACACCATATGTACACTACCTCAAAAAGGTTGGTTTAAGTTAAACTTTGATGGGGTGGCTAAAGGGAATCCAGTGGTGGCCAGTGGAGGAGGTATTATTAGATCAGACTCTGGAAGTTGAGAGGTGGATTACACTAGGGGAATTGGTATCAAAGGCAATAATGAAGCGGAGGCCTTAGCTATGTTGTGGGGAATTAAGCTTTTTATTTCCCTAAACATTCAAAAACTTCATGTTGAAGGGGACTCACAATTAATTGTTAATGTGACCCTTGGATTAGCAAATATAGGGTGGAAATTGGTAGATATAATAGATGAAATCTGATTCCTTCTTAATGTTATGGAAGGGTAAAAAGTCTCCCATATATATAGGGAGGGCAATGTGGTTACAGATGCCATGGAAAATCTAGAAAGCAATAATAATAATAGCTGATGGTGCTGGAGAACCCTATCTAATTTTCCTAATGAGATACAAATCCTCTTTAATAAATATGGTAGCATGAATATGGATTAAGTGGTGTGAGCTCCTTGTCATCTACATACTCAGTTCAAGTGTAGGTGAGTGATTCCCAGTAAAGGGTGATCAAATACATTTGGATTATGGATTCAGTGAATTCCAATCCCAAGAATCAACATTTAGAATTACTTTATAACTATACAATAAGCATGTGAACTTGACTAAAAATGCATTGATATGGAAAGTAAACACATAAAGACTCCCACGTGGCTTTCAAAAGGTGGTAGAAAGATTGGGCCTTAAAAGGGGCTCACTTGGAAGCTGAGGAAGGGAAGTCATGCTGCCTGGGTGGCTGACTAGACTTTAAGGAAATGGAAGAGGTGAATGATAGGTAGATGGATTAATATGATGATAAATCAGATGGGTAGAGAGATGAGCTGCCAAATAATGATTAGAAATAGAGATATTGTTTAGCCAAGATGGATTGATGGTAATTATTTATTAAGTCACCCCATCTCTAGTGATTATTGCATGAGGTGGCGGATGTGGATTACTATCGAGGCTAAGTTCTAATGTGGGAAAGGCTATGCTAATCTCCTAAATGATTTCAGAATTATGAGCTAGATATTCTCATAGTCTTTGATAGGCCTAAAAGGACTTATTAACCTTGGTGACTATATTGTTAGGCATTTCATTGCTCTCTACATTATACAGTCTCATGGGGTTTGTATTTCTCTGGATCCAAGAATGGGTGGTGATATTGTCAATATCGAGTTGACCTATACAAAATAATTTTGATAAGACCCTATAATATGGCACATTATCTATGAGGGAGAGGTGGCTTCTTTCATCGATGGGATGTTTGGCCATGATGAGAAGCTATCTCCACATTTTGCGAGAGGAGAATTCTAGACAGATCCATCTAGGGGGTATCAGATTTGAAGTCTTTAAGGAGGTGATTGGGCAAGCCACAAGGATCCCCATCAGAGTGAAAAAAGTCAGTCAGCGCAGCAAGGTTCTTAACCAAAAAAATATGGGGCTTTTCTTTAGGGAAGGTGAGGCTGCTTCGAAACTCCATGTGGGTTTTGAAAGAGAGAAGTTGTCGGCACCATGGGGGCAAGTTTGCCTTATGATTACAAAATTCTTCACTTTAGAGGGTAGATTCAAGGTATTTTACCACTATCACTTTGCTTTACTTAACCATTTTCAAAATAGGATAGAAATTAGTTTTCCCTTCTTGTTGTCTTCCTTGGAGAATTTCATTAAATCAGCTAAATATATTTAGGATAAAAATCCTAACGTCCCCCTCCTTCCCATCCACCAATGTCTCATCTTAAGATTATATCACTTCCACTTGGCCTTGTGTCCCCCGAAGCAAATCAAATTTAGCATGTTGGAAGGCTCCCCTTATCTCCCTTCTCTTGTTGTTAAAGGAAAGGGCAAGAAATCTATTGGAACCCCCAAAACCTCCCCTAAAACTCAAGTGGTGGGACCTAGTTTTGAAGACTGTAGCACCCCTATTGGAACCCCCCTCTTCTGGATTACAAAACTAGTTCCCCAAAGTCACCCTATGGTAAAATTGGGACTCCCAGCTAGAGGACTAGGAAGGGAGCTGTTAAAAGGGGCCAAAAAGTTATCGAGGAAGAAGGTAATGTCAAATCTAAAAATGATAAATTTGTAAAGGAGGATTCTAGAGGTGTTGTGGAGGTGGGGAAAGATGCTGACCTGGGACCTAAGCTAGTCAAGAATGAGGCTGGGGGTAGTATTTACATCCGTAAGTCCATTCATATTGTTGGAATACCTTCCCTGAACCCTGAAGACATTATCATTTTTTATGATTTTAAATTCTTTGGAGACACTCTTGAGGCCGGTGAAGATGAGACCCCTTTTGAGTCAGTGCAAGAGGCTGAGGGAACTAGCCATTTCCTTGAAATGAATGAGCCCTACTTAGATGAGCTTGAGGAGGATGCTAGTGAGGCTCATGGCTAGGAAAAGAAAGATAGTTATTCCCTGTGTGTCAAGATGGTAGAGGAAATTGCGGTAATCAAGGTCAAAATGGATAAAATGCATAAGAAATAGAGAATGATGGTTGAATTTGCTGCCAAGTCTCTTCACCATGCAGCTGTTGTGTTTTCTACGGTTAAGGACGTTGATAACAAATTAATAAATGTAGGTGTGAATACTCTTGGGGACTACAAAGAAATTGTTGAGTTCGTAGCTAAGTATAGGACTACTGATAGTCCATAGTTATTTTTTTGGTTGTGTGTGTTTGCCTGGTCTTCGTGCTTTTTTTTCTTATGTTGTGTTTGTGCTGTTAGTGTTGACGTGCTGTTAGTGTGTCTCTTCTGCCTGGCTAGAGGCTTTTTGTGCCCGTGAGGCAGCTTTGTAAAAGGCCTAGGATCCTCTTTTCCTGCTTATCTCATAAAAAACAAAACTTAATACCACTATTTAAAACTTAAAACTATAATTTACATAAAAATCTAAACGTAAACTTCTCTGAGTCGTTTGCATTTGCAGGGCCAAAAGAATGGTGGCAAGTGGGCTGGGTGAGATCATGACTACCACGATGGACACTAGGTTTGGACAACGTGTGGAGATTATGGAGGGATGGCTTTAGAATTGGGAGCTGAGGTCACCGTGGAGAGGGAGCTCACCGTGATAACAAGAGGAAGGCCATGTTTATCAGAAGGCTTTTGCAGAGGTGGATGGCAGTGTTGAACGATAGAGGAAGCTATGTCAAGTTGGGAGAAAACACTGGACATAGGCAGATCTGCGGTAATGATGGGGTATCAAGTGGAGCTCGGTCTTCAAACACCAATAATGGATCGATGTTACTTGATGAAATGAGTTGGGGGCTGACTTGGGGTAGCCCACCCACTGCAATATATTCGTTCAACAAAACTCTTCTGCAAAGAATATGGACCTAAAAATAAAAAACTTGAAATCACAAATGTAACTCCTCCAAAATCTGTTATGGTAGGATTGTACTTAGGCAAAACCTATGGTTATACCCCTGATATTTTCTTCTTTTGTTGTAGCTTTGATTTTCTGAAAATAAAAAACACACACACATATATATACACAAACTACTGTCAATCAGAATTTGCAGTGGTCTGCGGTACATCCCTATTGATAAAAATAAAGACTTATTAAATGGAAGGAGCAGTGGAGATGGTTTTCACTCCAGAATTTTTGTTATGAATAAGATCTGAAAGTTTTAGAGGGGTCCCCTGGGGTTTTTGAACTGATATCATTGTTGGGTATTACTCCATATTTAGTAAAAGAGCTAAATCTAGGGCATGCCCAATACAAAATTGGTCAATTATTTGAATCAAATGTAAACATTACAAATATAATATGTGTTTCTCCTACAACAACGTTCATCTCTTATTCCATTTATCTCTCACATTTATCTTTCATTTTTTCTCTCTATTTCTGGAAACTCTCCCACAAACCCATCTATGTGAGATGTAACTTACTTTATTTAATTTGCACACATTAATATTGTTGCTCACATAATAGATAAGTGAGCACTAACATATATTTTTCTAAGAACATTACATATTCCTTAATTCCTTATTAGATATGATGAAATATCAAACCCAAAATTATTATTTTTATTATCATTTTTAATAGAATTTATAATATTTGTGAACGGTTGTTGGTTCAATTGGTGAAGTTGTTTAGATCACAAAGAGCCCACTAGGGATCAATTCTTGATGCTAACAAAATCTGACACGATAAAAGGGATGAGGCTGGCATTTTGCCTTCCATAGAGTCTGAAAGTCATCTTTCAAGTAGTAGATCCAGCTTATCGTTCATTTGAAACACTTCCCTTGCACAATCTGAATTCTTTGCAAAAAATTACAGTGAAAATGGTGAAATCAGTGAAACTTTCAGAGGATTTACTACTCCTTGCATATCTAGTATATTTGCAGTTGAATTTCTATAGCCATTTACCAAAAGACTTCAATAGTCAAACTGCTCATGAGTGTCTGATTCTGGATAAAAGTGACTTGGAATAATTGCCTCGAGGATTCCAAATCCTTAGGAAATTGAATCATGTGAGCATGGAGCACCATACGAAGTTGACTTCCCTACCAAAAAAATCTTGGGTTGCTATCTTCAATGACTTATCTCAGGTTAGGCAAATGCACAGTTTTGCTGAAGCTACCTGATGCCCTCAGAAAGTTGATTGCATTGGAAGAGCTGAGCATGGGAGAATTTGAGGGAACTACCTCAAAGCTTTGGCGAATTATCTTCTCTTAAAAACTTGGATTTAATCGGATGCATCAACTTGTAGAAATGAACTTCAAATAGAGTTGCTCACTCTTTAATTACACCTGAGTTTAATAGAGCTTCCGAATGGCATTGGAAATTTTATGATTTCTTACATATATAAAATTAAGATCATGTAACTCATTTATAACTTTTCCCAATAACTTTGTGAAATTAAAATGTTTAGAGACCTTAGAAATATGTGGTTGTATTAAGTTATGTGCTCTGCCAAGAGATTTAGGGTAGTTAAATTCTTTAGAGGATATATTTGTGAGAAATTTCCCTAAACTGAAGGAGTTGCCTAATAGATTTATACCACTGTCGGGATTAAATACCTTGGAGTTGATAGATTGCAGCAGGTTAGGAAATATTCCCATAGGGTTCTGTGAGCTCATATATTTGAAAAACTTGGTATTGAAAGGCTTGTTATTCTTAACTCTTCCCGCTGGATTTAGGAAGCTCAAAAGGTTACACTTTTTTAAACATTGTTTTACAATTGGCATGTTTCACTAATATTACGTGTTTCACTTTTTTAAAATTGTAGAATTATTCCAAGTTGGACAAGACAACAATGGAGAGAATAGTGAAAATACAACAATGCCATTATCTAAAATTAATTTAGAGGTGGTAAAAATGTAGGAGGAAGTTCTTGGTAATGCAATTTTTATTGAAATGTGAATCATCTTGAAATCTTAGTGTAAATGTATGGCACAGTTAGGATTTATTACTTGTTTTATTATTTCCTTCTTGGCAGGATTGGAAGGAGTGGAAGCGTAGAGTAAGAGTTTGTTTGCTTGGGAGCAAGTGAATAGAGGTGGATAGCAGTACAAACGAATTGATGGAACTCTCAACTTCCACACTTTTTGATGTGGACACATGTATGGTAGTGATAGGCCTCCCTGTTGACATGGAATGATGATGGAAAAAGCATGGATGGCCTCTTCAAAATGATTGAGCTTAACCAGCATACATACACTATGTGTATGTTGGCATTAGCTCATCCGAGTAGGACTTTTCAAACTCGTCATTTCTAGCAGGCAAATCAACCAGTCACCACCAAACTCAACGCAACTACATGTCCAGTGTGTGCATGAATGATACAAAACTTAACCTGAGTCAATTGATGTTGACATCCAGGCTAGTCGTGACTGTGTTACCTCCATTAACTTTTTGTTTTGTTTTGATTTCAAATTCACAATATCCTGCTTCTTCTTATTTTAAAATTTGAAAACTCTCCCGCACCAAACGAATGTGATTTATTATTATTTTTTGGTCTTTTGTTTTTATTTACGTTGGAGTTGAGTTTAAAATTCGATCAAATGGCGATTTCAAACCAAATGGATATTTCTTTGGGCCAGTGGAGAACAGAATGATGAACAATGGGAATGGTACGGGTTTATTTTCCATGGACAATATTGAGGAAGCCCAGGTGTTGTTGATCAGTAAGGCCTTGGCCATAACTCACAAGCCTATGGAGGATCATATTACATTGCTTCATATTGGCATAGACTGGAATTAATGTTGCGGTGGTTTTATCTACAAGGGTATCAATCATTATAAAGAAGAATGCAAACTTGTCTCAGCCCCCTTCAGGTCTGTCAATAATGTTTTTCCATCTGAATCTAAGTAAATTTTTGTCTTAAATCAGGAATATGAATGTGTGTGTATGTGTGTTACAAGAGAAAATAAAGGGTTGAGAAAGAAGATTAAAAAATTGCGATTTGCAGAGTGTGGTGTCTCCCCGTGATGATAATGGAGAATACTGATGATGTCATGCCCTGTTCCACAAATATTGGAAAATATGCACCCTTTGTTGAGAAGGATATCCTACAGTCGTTTTGATTTTGAAGTTACAGATGAAAAACATGTATACTTCTATAAAGATGATACGTTGCATTGATTTTGCGTTTGATTTTATAAATGATGTTTTAGTTCTATATTTTTTCAAAATATGGTGCTGTAAACATTTTTTTATTTTAATTTTAAATTAAAATTAAGTTGATCATTTTTACATTAATCATAGATTTTTTATTCCAAATCATTTTTCAATATTTTAGTTTAATTTATGATTTTAGATTAATACTTAAGTATTTGTGAAATTGAGTCAGATCTTGTAGATGGTTATTAAAGAGAATTATAAGGTAAGTTGACTGCGACCACATTGTCGTGGGCTCGAAGATGCTAATGCTAGTACATATGTAGTTTGTGCATGTTGGTTAAATTCAGTTCAGCTCTATACTCAATTCATGTTACATGATTTGCCACTTCATACGTACCCCTCTATCTATATGAGCTCATTTTCTATCCCATTCTCCCTTTGCTTTTTTGTTTCCTTTAATTTTTATTTCCAATTAAAATGACAGTTATCAACTTTTAGTTTCCCAACTTCATGTAGTCATCCTCCATTGATAAAAATCCATTCAAGATTGTAGTTTTTCCATTGTTGGAGTGCAATTTCAATCTATTTTTAAAAGACATCGAGGATTAAAATCCCACATTGATTGGGTCATGGCTCAATTAGTTATATAACAATAATTTTATTTATACAATGTATTAAAATAAGTAGGGCCTATTTCAAATGGAAAGCTTAAGAAAATTATATGTAATTGCTCCTCTTTTCAGAGAGCGAATGGCCCCATGAAGAATGAAAAGCATGGTAACATGAAATTTTAGAATCCTTTCCTTAAAATAAGGAGCTGGCTAGTTTTTAGGGAGAAAGTTTAAGGGGGTGGAAAAAAGGGCGGGCTTAGAGTTTTTCATACATGCTCCTATTTTTTAGGAAGAGATTCTACCAAATGTAAATTTATGAGTGATCAAAATTTATCTAAATTTAATTATAATTTAAAATATATATTTTTTAAATATTATTCCGTATAAAATTGTAGCTTACACTCAAAAAATTTATACCATGGGACCACTTTTGCTATATATGCTCCTAAATATACTCTACAGTACCCCTTAGGAAAATTTAAGAACCCCCTCCCATGGGACCTCTTCCTTAGTATTTTTGTTAGGAATTATAATATTCTCATGAGTTTATAAATTAACCTATACATTATTTCCATTTTATATTATGATACCTTATTTATTTATATTTAATTTGGGAAATATTATTTTATTCTATTCTTAAAAATTCTAGATATTCTCTCTAATCCTGAAGGTCAACTAGGTTTCTTAAGCATATACAGACAACATTATATGTAAATACATTAAAAAGGGTATAATGATTACTACTTTATTCACACTAAATTTGTCTCATATGTTATAAGCTTACCTTACCAATCATAGACAAAGTACCTAACATCAAGGTCGACAAAAAGATTCCATTCAATTGAAAATAATTTACCTAATATAATTAAAACCATGTACCAACACTTTTCACAAGCTTATGGGAACAACCATAAATAAAACAATTCAAATAAACTCCTATAAATCTATTACCCTTCCTAGGTGGTATGAGGGTTTTAAGCACAAGTTCATTATCAAAACAAACAGTTTCATAGATCTATATATAAAACATTATCTTCCGTGCCATTTTTAACACATTTATCTCTCTTCCATGATGATACTCTCCTTTTGTGAAGAGACAACCCTGTACTACCATCACACACACTAATCAACAACCATATGAGTAGTTACTTTGTGTTAGGACATAAAACATATGCATTATAAGCATCAAATCCATTTGATATCAATCTCAATTCAATCACATATTAATAATCAATGAATTCCATCTAACTAATCATCTATTAGTTTAAAAACTGCTCAAATCAATTAAACAATAGCTACCTAATAAAATCCATAACAATTGATGTCATATATAATGCATATCCATGTGGCAACCAAAACCATAAGGAGTTTCACCAGCGTGAGGATATTTTGACAAATAAGTGTTTTATAACACAATAAATATGACTTAAGGGACACTTAAGGAACTATAACTTCATAACAATAAGTGACCCTTCTCTTGTCAATTTTTTTGACACAAAAATATTTTCCATCTGACCATATTTTGGAATGGTTAGTCATATTCATTATGCCATATCATTTAAAAGCAAATATCAATGCAATTACAATAAAAAATTTATGCATTTATATCAAAATTATTTTTACAACTCATCAAACTTTCACATCCTCCCACGATGTCCAATGCTTCTTGTGTGATTATCTTTTGATTGATGACATGAAGACTCTCTAAATGTGAATTCATCCATTCAAGAGTAGGTTGTTCTAGAAATGGTTTTTTAGGTCATGTGGGGGTGGTTTGTATAGATGTTTTCATTTCCAATCAATCCTTCAAATATCATGGCTAGACTTGTCCTCTTCATATTTTAAAACCATATGACCATTTTTGAAGTATAAAAGAGTATGAACTCCTCTATATGGCATCTTTCTCAACATGACCTAGTAATCAAACATGTAAATAAGTAAATTAATTGCTAAAAACACACATGACTAATCATACATCATATGCTTTTTTATGAATATAAATAGATACCAAGTTTTAAAAAAAAATCATTTTCCAAGAAGGTTGTTCTTTGATTTTACCCTCCATAAACAAATGAGTTTGAGAAAAATTCATCAAAAATCTTAGTTTTTCAATTTCCTCATGATTATCATCCATATTTCATTGATCCTCATGATAAACATCACCAAATTTATTGTCCACATCATCATCATAATGATAATGATCATTGTAAAATAAATGGTCTACCATGTTTTGAAGTCCAATGCCCACTTCTACTACTGGAACATATTCAGTAGAATTTTCGTGAAAAGATATTTGTTTCTTCTATAAATCCAAAATTTATTTTGAATAAATTGTTTTAATAAGATATTTATTTCTCCTTGTTATGTTATTAATATGCATATCATCTTTAGGATGGCACTTGGGGAAGATGTACTTAGATTTTTATGTTGGTATAAGATAAAGTTGAACATTGGTGTAATTATTTGAATATGAATTATCAGATAATTATATAATAACTTAATAGTGCCAGAATATCCATACAATTCAACATTATGATGGATTCATTTTCATCAAATAAACTATTATCTAGTGGAAGAGGTTTTGATGAGTTTTCTACTTCCTCCATTTCACCCATACCTCGATGAAGAGGTTGTGAGGAGTCTCCTTGTGTGTGTGTGTCTTTATTGTTACCTTGAAAAAGATCATTAATTATTAATAAAAATTGACATTTTATATGCAATATTCATATTGCATATAAACTCATATGTTTCAAGTATACTTGATGATGAAACATTTGTTATTGTGAAGTAGACCTCAGTGTAGAAAAATATATTTGCACATGGGATGATGATGTATACCTAATTGATGATGACATAATATAGATAAGACAAATGACCAATTGTTTAAACAAATTCTAGCTTACACAAAACTCATATCTCTATTTACCTATCAAAATTATTAAGCTTTGAAGATGAAAGTTCTAAAAAAAATCATGTGATAAAAATAAATCCTCAATTTATTGTACCAAAATTCAATCTCCTACCTTTACCTATGAATTTTATCACTCTTATTTTCCATCAAACTTGCAAACTATCACAACAAAGGTAAAATGAATTTGTGGCATCCCTTATTGTTATATTATATGGATATGGACATCAATTTTTTATTACTTCCCTTTTTATTGGTGACACAAATGTGGTGATAACATATGTGCCACCTTTGAACCACATGTTTTTCCAAGTGTTTATCACACATGGAAAACTGAATGAAATAAAAAATAACACAAAATTTTCCCAATGTGTTACAAATTGCACCGGATGTAGTCATGAATATACAAGTTACATATGATCACAGACTTATGAATGCTATGCATTTTCATCGTGCTCATCCTAGGGCATTGTCACATTAGTGGTATGCATTATACGAAAGGAATCTCACACCAATGATTTTTTATGATACTATCCTTCCTACTTTCTATATATCATTTAAATCAACTTATATTGCTTAGACATTTATTGCTATTTACCTACATATTATGTATTACAAGGATATATGCATTGTGTTATTAAATATTATTTTTACACAAATACATTATTGATTCTCTTGCATACTTGATGATAATTTACTTAAATATTTACTATGACTTGGTGCCATCTCATTTATGCTACTACTAATGTGTGGATGTGTATTAATTTTATATCTCACCCTCTTAGGGACATATTGCCATAGTGGGTGTGTTTATTTTCACTATCTTGTATTTCTATTATGGGCATCATAACCTTGGATATATACTTTATCTAATTATTATATATATCTTGCACATACCAATATTAAATCAGGACATATTATTCTTGCATTTCATTATTGAGTTGTTGACTAAATATTGGCATTTGGGGTAACACATGGGCCTTCCTACATAACTAGATGCTACCGATATTTATCACTACATGAATTTATCATATACACATTTCTCATTTCCTTTGGGGGAATATTCAAACCCATATACTCTTCTTAACTCTCATTTATCATAGATTACCTAAATGGAGATCCCTTCCCCATAATGCCTTGTAATCCTATATTAAAGGGTATATATGACCTATGTACTTATTACAACTTATCACATTGTGGTTATCATATTGGATACATATATGGATATTTATTGTACACATCAAGACATATATTTTATCCTTATCATTATCAACCTTATGATTTATATATTTCAATTGGGGCCTCATGCCTATACACCCCTCATGAGTTACTCACTTTATCTATCTTATGCCAATGAGGGCATCTCACTATCATTATCTCTCCTTATGAGGGACTCTACTCATTTCCTTTCAAGGTATCATAAAAAAAAAACCCATATTGTGAGCTTGATCAATTATATCTATATATTTTTTCCCAACAAGGGGAATTATACCCACTTATCTTACATGGCTCATTGATTACAACTCTATCTACCTTTCCATATAGGGGCATGAAACCCACACAAACTTGGATTTTTAACACTAATACTTTACATTTGAGGGATTAATAGCCAAATATTATCCATGACTATTATAAATACATATCCTATACGTGGATCTTATCATATTGATGTAGTTAACGATACAACATCCAATGAAGGACAACCTTATCATTTTAGCCTTCCAATATATACACACATATAATATAAGATTGAAAACTAAAACACACACTTTTGTTGATATTATTTTGAGGAGATACAGAGGTTAAACACACATACAAACTCACTCATTATTCATATGGATATAACACAAGGGAAGAATTATACAAAGATCTTTTATGGAGTGAAAAATAAACTTTTTAACTCTAAGATTCCTCTTTGTGCTCCTATATTCACTTAGATGATATTATCCAACTTTAATCTGACATTCATGGCTCCTACAAGTGATGAGTGACATTCCTAGCCCTAGTTTTCACCTCAATCTATCATTATCCCTCCATGAATGTTACATGATCTATGCAAGATACTCTAGCTCCTCACCCCTAAGACTCACATCTTGGCCTGGTTGATTCTATGGGAGTCATTATTGGTTGTGTAACCACATTGTTTCATGTCATCACTTGGACCTTAGATCTAAAATTGTTATTATTATTATTATGTGCCTTTTAATTATACACATATTAGATAATTCAAAGACCTTTATTAGATTTTCCCTTTTGCATTATCTTCACATATAGGTCTATGTATTCCTCAACCTTATGTGCACTAGGACAATATGCATAAGTAAGATATTTGGGACAATCATTATATAAGTAGGATAATAATCCACATATATAATCATAGTGTTGTGGAAACATTATTCTATCATGCCCCAAATCATAACCTCTATTTCTTTGTTGATGCCCTTAGTTTTCATAACTTAAGTTTTTCAACCCAAATTTAGAGTGTCATGTAGTAGATTGTCACATGCTTCACTATTGTGCATTGCAAAATTCATCAATCACCTAAAAAAATCAATACTTTGTGTGGAGGTGTCATAGATCTTATAATTCACTAAATTAGCACAATCAATCCCCAAAAAGACCATTAGGCATGCTACACTAGGTGAAACAGATATGAGAGCTTAGACACCAGTGTTTTAAACCTAACATCATATGTGTGGATGCTCTCCTTTGGATCTTGTGTTACCACCTTAAGCACAATGATGCTTTATTATTCAAATATGGGGATGTTGAACTCTCTCAAGAATGCATCCTTTAATAAGTCATAATCCTCTATTTTCTATCTAGGTCCATCTTCCTATACCATGTATGTGCGTGATCCAAAAAAGTGGTGGTAAACTAGCTTGCTTCATGATTAAACAAACTAACTCCCTTCCTATGACAAATGATATCACACTTTTGAACATGCTTAGTGGTGTTATCGACCCCATGATAAAATGGTAAGGTCAAGGTCATCCCATAGTAGACCTAAGAGGAATGCACACATGTAACTAGTGACTACATGACTTGTATTAACAGTGTGCTACTAGAAGATATGTGTGAGCCTTGAATTACTCTAGTTAGTGGCATGGCCCCACCATTGATTGCTTCTAATTTTACCATGGATCATCTGATAACTCCAGGATCAAAATAGATTGAACCTTGTCCCCGCTTAGTGCGAGTGCACAAGTATTTTATTAATTTCAAAATAACAATTACATAAGGGTGCCTTTACTCCGTTAACCCTTTCACAAAGAAAATATGGATTTATATAGTTTTTACCAATGACTGATAAAAACAACTAATCCAATAACCAACTAAATATAGGAAAATAACCCGTAAAACAAATCTAATTAATAAACATAAAACATAAAAACTACCTAATAATTAAACTAAGTTTATTTATTTTATGGGGGTGTCTTTATAAAAGATGCATGCCCCATTTACAATAGTAATTTATTTTATACCAAAAACTAACCTAATGTTAAGACTTTGGAACAAGTCCTAACAAACCCCCCTATGATCCAAAGTCAGGTCTTTGGACACATACCAAGCATTTTTCTGAATTTTTCAAATTTGATTATGTCAAGGGGTTTTGTGAAGATATCAGCTGTCTGATCGGTAGTTGGGAAATATATTGGATCAAGAGTTTTCTTTTCCACCAACATTCACAGATAATGGTATTTGACATCCATATGTTTTTTTTGGCATGAAACACTGGATTCTTGGACATCTTGATTACACTCTGATTATCAATGTATAATTGTGTAGAAGCAAACTGAGAAACCTGAAGATCTTCAAGAATGCGACGAAGGTAAACAATTTCTCTAGAAGCATCCGATGCTGCAATATACTCTGATTCTACTGATGAATTTGCCACTGTATCCTACTTCTTACAACACCAAGCAATGGCAGCTGAACCCATATGCATAGTGTATCCTGTGGTTGACACTCTGTCATCCACACATCTGCCAAAATCTGCATCACAATATCCAACAAGTTTGAAGTTCTTGTTGCGGTGGTATTCAAGGCCATATGTTTTCGTTCCCTGAAGGTGACGAAGTACTCATTTTGCTCCATGCTAATGAATTTCTCTAGGCTCATGCATAAACCTAGATAAAATTCCAACTGAAAATGAAATATCGGGCCTGGTAGTCATCAAATATATCAAACCTCCCACCAATTATCTATATGTTGTGCCATCAAAAAAGGCACTGCTATCATCCTTAGACAATTTCAAGTTACTTTCCATGGGAGTGAGGGCAGGTTTGCAATCACTCATGCCAAACCTCTCTAATAACTCAGAAATATACTTAGTTTGTGAAATGAAAATACTATGCTCTTTCTGAGTTACCTCTATGCCTAGATAGTAGTGAAGAAGTCCAAGATCTGTCATCTCAAACCCATATTTTAATTCCTTCTTCACAGACTTGTTATGATTTTCATCATTACTTGCAATTAATAAGTCATCAACATAGAGAACTAATATCACCATTTTCTTACCCTGCACTCGAAAATAGAGAGTATCATCTGATTCACTGCGATGAAAACCAGTGGATTTCAAGTATGAATCCATTTTCTCATACCAAGCCCTGGGTGCCTGTTTGAGCCCATACAAAGCTTTTATCAATTTACACACTTTGTGTTCAGCACCCACCTGTTCAAAACCCTGTGGTTGTTTCATATAGACTTCTTCCTGTAAATCACCATTTAAAAAAGCACTTTTAACATCCAACTGATGTACTTTCCAACCATTTTGTGCTGCTAAGGCAAGTACCATATGAATAGTGTGTCATTTGGCAGTTGGTGCAAATGTTTCCTCATAATCAATACCTTCTTGTTGCGCATATCCTTTGGCAACAAGTCGTGCCTTATGTTTATCAATGGAGCCATCTAATTTATACTTAGTCCTATAAACCCATTTACATCCGATGGGTTTAACATGTGGAGGAGGATCAACTAAAACCCATGTATTATTGTTAAGTATGGAATCATACTCACATTTCATTGCGTGTTGCCAAACATGTTCAGTAGATGCCTCCTCAAAAGTGGATGGCTCAGTGGAAGAAGTAGTAATAACCATAGCATAGTTCACCTATTTTTGAGAATACCTGGGCCCTATTAAACCAACTTCATCTGCTGTCAAGTCAGAAAAAGTACTTTGAGCCCATTTTGGAAACTTAGACAAATTATTCAAATCAGGGACTCCAGAATTCTCATTAGGTGCATCATTCGATGGGGGACTTAGAGAATTTTCAACAATTTATAAGTCATCAACCTGTGAACTTGTAGATGAAGGAGAGGAAAGTGAAGGAATTTGAGTCTCATACCATAACTTCAAAGAGTTATCCCCATTATTCAAACCCTTATCTCTGTTTGCATTTTTCCTCTCTAATCTATCAAGTTGAGAATCAATCTCTGCAATGTTCATAGTCCCAAACTCATCAAATATTACATCTCGACTCACTATGAATTTTCTTGAATCCTATGCAAGCAAACAAAACCCCTTTTTATCTTCATAATAACCAAGAAAGATGCATTTTCAACTTCGTGGTTCCAACTTAGTTCTATGTTTGGGAGGAACCAAAGCAAAACAAAGACATCCAAACACTTTCAAGTGTTTAACTTTGGGTTTAAACCCATACCATGCCTCATATGGAGTTTGTCCCAAAAGTGCAATGGTGGGGGACCTATTTCTCAAATACACTGCAGTACCAACGGCTTCGGCCCAAAACTTATCATCAAGCTGTTTATAGTGCAACATGGCACGTGATGTGCCCTCTAAAGTTCTATTCATTCGTTTAGATACTCCATTTTGAGCATTACTATATTGTCGATGAATTCCATGTTCTCGACAATAGTCTAAAAATTCATTAGAGGTATACTCACCTTCATTATCTGAACAAAGAGTGGCCAAATGTGAACCGGTTTCTTTTTCGACTAAGTGTAACCAATCAACAAACTTAGCGAAAACTTCAGATTTGTTTTTCATAAAGAATACCCAAGTCATCCTAGAACTGCAGCCTCTGTGTGATCAGACTTAACAATGATGTCTGATAACTTTTGTTGCACAGATGTATGGGTGTCTACAAGAACATCCAGATTTTTTCTATTTTCACCGATGTGCTGGTGAACTTCTTTGAGTGTTCTGCTGGTTTCTTTTTGACTTTTAGAGTCTTTGTCCAGCATACGATGACAATCTTTCAATAGATTTTTGATGTCTAAGACATCATTTTCCATGTCATCCATGTTGTCCTCAGTGGACAATGCCCGCTGGGCTAGCCAGTTTCTTTGGGCGATGCTAGCCTTCTGCTTAACACCAATTTTGAAATATTATTTTGCCTCTTTATGGATCCACACCTTCTCATCAAGGTCATAAGTCTTATGATTGGGAGCAAGCCATCTACCACGAACATAATGTTTCAGGTCTTCTTATTTATCTTCATCGGTCATGCAGATTTTGACCTTTTTCTCATCCTTGACTCTTGGCAACCTAGACAGATCCCAAACTATATAATTTTTTTCAAACTGTAATTTTGGGGAACTGGAAGTATTAGGATATTTCTTAGCTTCTGCCAAGATTTCTTCTTCATTAATTTTACCAACTAGATAAGCGACAAATCTGGGACATTTGATAATTTTTTGAAGAAAGAAAGGAGTAAGAGGAGAATCATCAGATGTGGCAAAACTTCTACAACTGGAACTAGCAGATCTAGAGGATGATGAAACAGATGTGGGTCTTCACATGCTAGTAGATATAACCAATGGTCTGGTGCCTTTAGCACTGTATTTTACTACGGGTTGTCCTAAAGAAGTAGTATTTGGAATTGTTGGGCCAGGGATAGGCATGACTTCCTGAATAAGTTTCTCATGTTCATCCACAATGTTTGTTGTGATGGGCTCTATTTCAAACAGAATGCAACCATCATGGTGGCGATGCAAAGAAGGTGAGTGGCAGAAATAATCTAAAAGAAGCATAGAGCATGGGACATATAGATCGCAATAGGACAAATTCATTTTGGATTGAAGTGAGACCAAAGGATAACCAATAGAAAATTCATGATGCTCGATATGCCTACCAAAATCTATAAGATTTGTGGCCTAGATAGGAAATTGAGTTTCTTTTGGAAGGTCACACTGGTACAAGGTATTTAATAATACAAATGTACACTTAGAAGAGACTGTACCATAAATAGAACCAGGAGTTAAATGAATACCATGCAATTGTAAACACATAATAAATGCTTGGATGATATTATCATCATGCAGGCCTAATGTAATGTTGGGCTGTACACTGCAAAGTGCATTAGTATTAAGGACACCATAAAAATCAGCAATATCACCATGAATCTAGGATGGATGTCTTAAATCAAACATAGAAGCAAAATACTCTAGGCCTATTTTATAGTTAAAGTGTGGTGTAAACTTGAAGTCTATTTGGCTCATGTGGAGATAGTGAAAACCTTCTTTTGTCCACTGTAAAAGCCAAAGGATGAGGTTCTGGTATAGAAATGGTAGGGTATTAAGAAGCGTGGTTGCTTTCACAAGCCAAAGGATGAGGTCCTAGAATGGTAATGGTAGGGAATAGTGGAACTTGGTTGCCTGCACAAACCAAAAGATGAGGTCCTGGTATAGAAATAGTAGAGTGTTGTGGATCTTGATTGATCACACAATCCAAAGGATGAGGTCTTGAAATGGAAATGGTAGGGTGTTTTGGAGCTTGGTTTATCACATAAACCAAAGGATGAGGTCCTAATATGGAAATTTTATTCCTTGGATGTAGTGGAGTTTGGTGGCTCACACAATTTGAAGGAGGGTTAATGGTATAGGTAGATGAATGTATGCCATGATCGATGAGAAGGAAAACATCGTACATCAACTTGCCAAAATAAGGTATCACTGAACACTATGCTTGAGGTTCTTGGCTTTGTTCCCCAAATTGAGGATTGTAAGGAGGATAAAGATCCATCTCACAAACCACTTCTTCACCATGGGGGTCTCGAAAAAAGTCAACTTGTGTGGCTATTCTATCATAACTTAGATTGTACATGACTCCACCATAAGTGTATCAAGACATATCCACATCAATGATGAACATTCCACAAAAGCCTTAGAGTTCTACAAGCTCTAAAAAACATTATCCAAAGGACAAAAGGTTCAAACTTGGTTGAACTTGGTTTAGGGATGGATCTGTATCTCCAAAATGGCTTGTGTTAAAACTTAGTATAAAATAGTCTAATGTCAAATGTCTTAACAAAAATGTCAAGTGGTTGAATAAAACTTGGCATGCCAAACTCTAGGTCCAAAGTGTTCTAAACAAGTCTATTCTAAGATAACAAAAGTTGTTAGGTCTTTTGGCCAAATTTAGAATCAAAAGCTAGGTTCATAATAGGCATCTTCTAGGACTCTTGGCAAAAAAAACAAAAAATCTAGAATTTAAAAACACGGCAAGAGATTTAATCTAACAAATCTGAAATGCTTTGGCATAAACTAGGCATTCAGAATTCAAACATGAACTTGGTCACTTGGCATAAGGCATGAAACAAAAGACATATGGAAATACATGTTGTTTCTCCCAAATGAAATCACAAATAATAGTTTTTCAAATTGGGTAAATAATTAACCTAAGTTACACAACACAAAAGAGAAAGATCGATGTCTAGGACCAAATTACACAAGGCATAAATAGAAATCAATCAATGATTGGATTTGAACATGTTAAGGTTAATTAAAAACTCAATTTAGGAAAACTAGGATTCTTTGAATAAACAACAATCTAGACAAAATTGAACGATATAACAACACTAGACAAAGATCCAAAAGGCACACATGGATTGGTTTGAAAATTGAAAACTTGGACACAAGTCAAACAAGTCTATGAAATAATTTGAGTAAAGACATTATCATGCTCTAAATATGTGATTAATAGTTGGTTTTAAGACTCAAAGGTACAAAAACTTGAAATGATTTGGGCAACATAACATTACCCCTTTCAATCAAGTGAGACACACACAAATATTTGTTAAAAGACTAAGGTAAATGTATGTGATCAAAAATGGCTAGTGTAATACCTCAAATAAAAGAGTGACGTTTAAAAAAAAATTAGCTCGATGTGACATAACAAAAAAATAGATATATTAGACTCAAAATCATGAAATAAAGGATAAAATGACATGAAACACCTAAGTGTAATGTCCTAGATCTTAAAACTAACAAGGTTACATAGTACTGTCAAATTCTATCTATTTACGTGCTCTTGAAAGGATTTTTAAGTGTTAATCTAAAAGTAAAAGTGCATGAATAAGTAGGGTTTTTATACCCCCCCCTTATTTTAAGATATTTACAATGACATGGAACTTTAGGCTACTCAACCTATATTAATAGTATATTCGCAGTAAGTGGGGTTGTTCTCAAAATAAAATTTGTGCATTTACCAATGGTCTCAAGTGTGGCTAACTCAATGGATGCTCACATCATTTGGATCTACATCAATTAGATCATTTTTAAAATGACTTATCCTTTTCATAACCACTACATTTATCACTTTCTTAGTGTAGTGCGATGTCTGAGGTGCCCCTCTGGTCTGAGGCAATATTTTACTAATGGGGCTTGCTTAATCACTAAAGAAAATGTCCTAGTAATTTGACCTAAATTTGCATACCCCACAATGGAATGGGGTTGAAATGATGTCATTAGATAAATTCCTAGGTCAACGCTTCCCTAGAGAACCCATGAGGAGGCAATGAACTCCCACTCACAAGCCAATATGTATGAAAATAAATGGCAAATGAAAAGATTTTAGGGTCGCATTTAGATCACCCATACCATACAGATTTGAGGAGAACCTTAGTAACATTATTTCCATGCCTTTGGACAAGTCAAAAATTCAAATAAAGATCATTTTTGGTCACTCTAATTCCCTAAAGGGGATGGGGAGAGCATACACGCATCAATCATTTTGTAAAAATAAATAAGTTTGAAGGAACATGCATAAAACAAAATACTCTTAAGAGTATGTAATCTAAGTGTGAGTGTTTATTTTAATGCACCAAAGCCAAATGTTTATGAAATTTGACCCCTTAGTATTTTTCGTTGAAATCTTGAAACAAAATGAAAATCATTTAAAGAAAAATATTCTTAAAACACCAATTTTAAATGTGAAAATTGTAAGTTAGAAGTGTTTTAAATGTCTCCTAGTGGCCTTTGGGTCCTAAAAAAAGTGTTAAGTGTTTTTAATATTTTGTGAAACATTTATAAAACTTGAAGGTAAACTGATAGCATATTCTAAAAATTTATGAGAAAAAACATGGTTTTACAAAAAAACATAAACACAGAGTTTGGATGACCTCAAATGAAGCTCTGAAAGATGGCATATTAACCTGTTGTTCTACACAAAAACCAACATTGGTTCTAGGTGATGCACATAAATACTAATGTCAATTCTAGGTGATGCACATAGAGGTCAATGTCAATTTTGGGTGAATAAATGTTGGTCAGGTAAAACTGATGTCAGTTCTATTATAACTAATGTCAGTCTCTGTGAATATGTGTATCACTAAAAAATAGAATACATGAAAAACAATGTTAAAGCTTGGATTTTTAAGATTGTCAAACACTCAATAGAAAAACTAAGAGCAAAATTTTCATCTACTTGATACATGGGATGCTTGAAGGTCCCACCGGGCATGCCATTTTTGATCATAGGAATCGAAGAAGGGAGATTAGTAACATGTTAGTTCAAGTAACAAAAATTTCAATAAACATCCTAACACTTACACTCCAATTCTAGATCTTATGGGTGAGATTAGTTAATAAAATACAAAATAAATCAAAACTAAAATACAAAATACAATGAATCCTTTACCTTCCTTGGGGGCTTTAAATGCATTGTTGAGTGGCTTGCTCGGCTTGTGATTTAAAAAGTCTTTAACAGTGGAGACTGTATAGTTCCTTCTCTCCTTAGAACTATGGCTTATGTTGTGGCTTGGATAAATATTTCATCATTATAACACTACTTTAGAGGTAATTTTTCATTATAACACTACTCTTATCAAAGCTTTGAATTCATTTGTGCATGATAAATTTACACCAAAATAGCTTAAAATTCAATAGGCTAGACATTGTATTTATAGACTTAAGAACTTGTTGAAATCACAATCAATAGGGGTGAATCATTGATGAAATAAAATAAAATTCAATTCAAATTATTCAAACTCTTAACCATTCAACAAAATCATTCATGAATCATATAAACCATGCATTGCAATGAACAAAGAAAATAATGCAAGATCAAAGAACATAATACATGAATTATGTGGGAAACCATCATGTGGGAGAAAACCAACTTGAAAAAATATTTGTAATACTATACTATAAATATATTTATTCAATTTATATCAGCACCAACTAATCAAGCAGCACCCACCCCTCAATTTAGTCAAGCACCCAATTGACCTTCAGCTAGCACCGACTAGCAAGGAGGCTACAACCCCCTAGATGATCAAACACCAACTCAATCACATCCAAACTGATATCCACATCTAATATGATATCTTATGTACTTAATTATGGTATTATATATTTATATCACTTTCAAACCTTCCTTTATACCTCATAAAAGTTATGGTAGTTCATACAAACGCAAATCTGCCTCTTGCATAGGCATACAACAACTCTTTCTCTTCTTTACCCCTCATATGCATGATCATGACCTTGAGGCCACTCCTCCTTCACACTCTGATCTTATTATATGTAAATATAGTATTTCAGCATCATAAATATAATTCATACACAAACTATTCATTACTCTTTCAACATATAATCAATGCACTTCTTCACTCTAGGTCATCTAGATAAACTAGGCCTAATCATGCATTGAATCAATACAAAATTTATTGAATATCTTCTTAACCACTATCTAATCTTCATGACATGTTCAAAATTTTATTCTAATTCTTTTCATTCACTCACATAATTCTTCAAAGTCTCATACCATTCACTTCATTCCTTAATTATCAAAACCTTTGCACTAGGTCACCAAAGCAAAATAGGATTAAAAGCCTTGAAACAAATATTATTACTTGCTCATGACCTATAAAAAAATAATGTTATAACCTTGTCACATATTCAAAATAATTTTTTAATTTATTTTAGGGCCTCTAACCCTTTTGAAAATTTATATATAATTTGTTTCACTCTTCCATTATCTAACTAGCACAATGAGACCAAAATGGCCTTCTACATAAGCATTATTCTTTCTCCAATCAAACTTGGTCAGCCACAACACTTTAATTAATCATTAAGGCATATTTCCCACTTGTATGATAAAATAAGGATCATAAAGAACTTGATGTCGATGAAAAAGAGAGGCTAAAGAGGTAATATAATTAGAAATAGAATTTTGATCTCTAGGAATAGGCTCAATTATAAAAGAGACAAAATCCTTGGTAAGAGTGACTGCAATTTGATGATAGGCGACAAGGTTTTCACTTTTACATTAATGGGCACCATTAATTTGATGTCAAATGAGGTGAGAATCACCTAAAACATGAAGATATTGTATGTATAAATCAAGATCAACTCTCATACCTAAGATAAGGGCTTCTTACTCAGTCATATTGTTAGTGACATCAAATGTAAAACAAAAATCTAAATGAATTATCTTGCCAAGAGGACTAGTGAAAATGCAACCTGCCCCAACTCATTAAATGAATTTAATGCCATCAAAGTGAAGGGTCTAAGTATCCTCATGTAAATCAATATCAATTTTATTCTCTTCAATAATTACCTTTAGTTTAGTAGTACTAGAGGAAGCGGAAGATTCATCAAGTAGATTACCTTAAAGATCAGTAATAAAGCAATGAAAATAATATTTAAAAGAAATTTATTGATTAAGACCTTCAATGTAAAGGATATTATCATCTAGAAGTTTATCTTGAAGGGAAGAAGTAGCTAGAATAGGAGATGTAGCAAGTTGGTCAGCTATGACTTGCGCTTTGATAGCTTTTTACATGATGATGTGAAGATAAAATTCCATAAGGCCATCTACTTGTCAATTCTATCTCTTGGAAGAAATGATTTAGAGAAGAAATGATGAAAGGGGTCAGAATGAACAATGATGTAAATGGTTTGGTCAATCATGTAGTGATGAAGCTTTTCAGCTACAAAATAGATAGTGAGGTAGTCATGCTCAACTTTGGTATAATGTGTTTCATAATTGATGAAGCCTTGACTAATATAGTAGATGGCATACTCCTTGCCTATATCATCCTATTGGGTAAGCATTTCCCCTATTGATATGGGTGTGGAATAATTATAGAGAATTAAAGGTCTATCATTGGAAAGAGGATGAAGTAATGACTCTTTCATATTGGCAAATGATTTTTGACATGGATACATCCATTCCAAGGTTGTATTTTTCTTGACTAGGGAATTATTAGAATGAATTTAATAATCCATCTTGATAATGAATCATCTAATTGCCCCAAGTTTGCCTAAATAGGTAAAAATATAAATAATAGAATGAGGAATAGACATATTGACAATAACATTCATCTTGGTTGGATCAACATCAATGCCACAGAGAGAGACTATAAATCTTAATAATTTGCCAGATATAACTCCAAAAACACTTTTAAAAGAATTAATTTAGACTTTATATTTGATGAGATGGTCAAAGATGAATGAAAGATCAAAAAGAGGATTTGTATGATGTTTGGATTTGGCAATAAGATCATCCACATGTTTCAATAATTTTACGGATGAGGTCATGAAAGATATGAGTCATTGCATGCTAGTAACTAGCCCTAGCATTTTTGACTGAAGGGCATTTTGACATAACAATAGGTGCCCCATTTCATGGTGAAATTAGTCTTATGTTGGTCTTCGGGAACTATATGAATCTGATTATATCTTGAAAATCCATCCATAAGAGATAACATTTCATATCCAATCATGGAATTGACAATGGTATATATTAAAGGCAAAGGAGATTAATCTTTAGGAAAAATAAGATAGGAACAGTATTGAAAATCCATTCAAAATAATCCATAAGTTTAATAAATTTAGCATCGAGTAGTTTGATGATTTCCTTATGGCATAAGTTAGTAACTTCAAGAGGAAATATGTGTTTCTTATGATGCATAGGTTTGGCATCAGGATAGGTAATGATCTTATGGACCACTATGATATGGTCAATACCAGGCATGTCTTGGTAAGACCAAGTGAATGCCTCTTGATACTTATAAAAAAATAGGCTAAAATTATCATGTTTAGAGGGTGAAAGTTCTTTGGAAACTATGATTGGTCAAGCGCATGAGGGAGTACCATATTCAATACGGGTTGTTTCTTCAATAAGCATGGCATTACCATCTTGAAAGTGGTATGTGTATTGGGTAAGGATGAAATTGGATTAGTTTTGGGATCAATACTAGCGACAAAGTGATTGAATCAAGTAGTTTTAGTTTTAAAATTTCCAAGTTTATGATGTTATCAGGGGAGTTGAGGTTCTCGAGTGTAAAGTAACTCTAGAATAGCTTCATTAGTCAATAAAGTAAGAAGAGGACCACAATGCTTAACATCTACTTCTAGATCTAATATTTGGTTACCATGGTGATCATATTCGAAATGTATTTGATAGATATTGGTTATCTTGGCATTAAGTGTGATTTCAGGAGTACAAGAAGTAGATGGAGTGTTGATGGGTTATTTGATAGGAGAAATATTAGAATCAATGGGAGGATCCGAAAGAGGTAAAGAATATGAAATTACTTCCAGAGGTTCAAAAGGTGTGACTTTCTCTAACACCCAAGGAGAATTAATAAGAAGGGGATTAATAAGAAGCACATAACCCTTAGGTTCTAAGTTATTATGTATAGAAATTGTATGCATATCTTGATTGAAAGTTTGAATTTGGGATAAATTCTTTTGATAATGCAAGACATCCAAGTCTCTAGATTGAGCTTGGGCCATGATATAGTTATCATCAGATGTGGGAGAAACTGTGCATGCTTAAGATTCAGGAGGATCTTTAGAAGGTGAAGTCCCAAGATTATTGAATGTTTGAGGAGACATGGTGATAGGATCTTTAAATAATTTAGGGACTCTAAAATAATTGTAAGTTAAATAATATTTAGGTTAAGATGTCTCTTGAACATTACATGGAGGGGGGAAATTG
Organism: Torreya grandis; assembly: GCA_037957365.1. Taxonomy (NCBI): domain Eukaryota; kingdom Viridiplantae; phylum Streptophyta; class Pinopsida; order Cupressales; family Taxaceae; genus Torreya; species Torreya grandis. The sequence goes on along the minus strand of JARHVA010001446.1, from coordinate 2,895,330 downwards.
GTAATCTCATCCATGAGATGAATGGTACATTCCCTTGGCAAAAGAGAAGGAGGAAGCCAATATAAATTATATGGAGGTAATTTGGTGGTGTTGCAAGTATTTTATAACTCATTGGGATCATCATCATTAGCATCCATAAGCGTGACTTATAAATCAAGATTCATATTGATGAAATCAGGTAAAGGAACATTATTAATTTTAGGGATCATAGGAACTAGATATTGTGATTTAGTATTAGGAAATTGGATATTCCATGGGTTAAGATCAACTTAATTCTTATAGAATTTTCCATTATGTATAAATTTAATGCATTTAATATTGGAGGAAGCAATGGAGCTCATTTGATGAGTCCATGGATGACCAACGAGTATGTTATAAGATAAAGGAATATTAAGAACCATGAGTTTGGTTCTAATGGTCTTAGTACCAATGGTTACGGGAAGCCATATACAACCAAGTGGCTTTTGATTAGTCTTTTTAAAACCATGACAAGTAAGATGGGTTTGTTTAAGATGACCTTTTTTATATACAAGTTATTGTAGAAGCCATACAAAGGTCATATTAATACCAGAACCCTCATCAACTAGAACTTTTTGAATAAGGGTGGTATTAATGGCTATTTTGATAAAGAGAGGTGGATCATCAACATGAAAGAGGATTTTACCATTAATCATGTCCTATTAAAGGAATTTAATGGATGGCTTGGAAGAGGGACACATAAATTCAATTGTATTAATGTTAGTTAGTTGAGAATCAATAGAAGGTGGTTCTTCATCTAAAGAAGATGGATCTTCAATCTCTTAGATTTGTTGCATAAATAATTTATGATGATAAGGTGAAGTGCGAATAAACTCCATAAGAGGAATCTTACATGGCATAGAGTTAAGTTCTTCAAGAAAATTCCAATGAGATTTAGAAGAAGAGCCATGAGGTTTAGAAGAAAAATTAGACTTTGGAGGAATAGATGTGGTTGGAGGATCAAAATGAGGAAGTTGTTCCTCAGGTGCTTCTGATTCAATATTGATGGTGGTAATACCTTTAAACAATTATTCTTCCAAAGAAGGTTTCTTAGGCTTGGTAATAGGATCTTTGTGAGCTGGTTTTTTATGATAGTTGACTTTAGTTGTATTGACATATTGAGATTTGTTAAAGTATTGGTCATACTCAACATCAATTACACAAACATCCTTGGAATTAATTGATTATGAGAAGAATCTTTCTGGTTATTAGATGTATAAGATTTAAAATATTGTCATTTTTTAGAAGTATTAGTGTATACTTGATGATGATGTTTGATCATGGTTTCATGGTCAAATGAATCACCAAACATGTAAGAAATAGAACATTTAGAATACCTCTAAAAAATTCATGAGAATTCCCAATGTTAGCATGAAACCAACAAAAGAGATTGGGATCATACCACTTAGGAGGAGCATTAGGATATATGAAAGGTTTAGAGGGTGGTAAAAATTATCTCATTTCATGTACCAAAAGAGGTGTGTGAGATAGTAAACAAATATTATTTTGGGAAACTCCTAGTTTGGTTTGAGAAGTGTTACTAGTGATAGATTTAGATGTTTGAAAATATATTTTAAGAACTTTATAATTAGGTTTGAATTGCTTCATAATAAAGTCTTGCCATTTGGCTTGGTCAGCTTCATTAAGAGTTTGAGGAGCAAAGGTTCAAACCATGTATTGAAGAGTGGGAGTTAAAGTGGTGATAAAGATTTTGAATAGGTTATCATCATACACATTATGATCATATTTATGATCTAAGGATTTCCATCTTTTAATAAAGTCATGAGATGATTCATCAAGAGATTTCTTAGCATTTCTAAAATGGCTAAGACAATTTTTAGGAAGATCATTGTGTTGAAATTATTTAACTAAAGGATTGACCAAATCTTCAAGTTGCCAAATATAAGTTGGGGTAATTTATTATACCATTCTAATACATCACCAGTGAAATTTTTAACTAAGATTTTAGTAGTATAAAATGTATTAGTTTGTATCTATTCTTTGTAGAGATTACCAAAGGCTTTAAGAAATGAGGTGGGGTCTTTACTCCCATCATATTTGATAGTTGGTGATATGTTATCGATGTAAAGAGATACAATGAAGTGAGATAAATGATCATTTTGAATGGTTTGAATCATTTTATTATTAATTATTGGTTGAGAAATAACATTAATTGATGCGTCTCTAAGAGGTAGAGGAATGTATTTAGGATTAGTTTGAGGATGCATGATTGGAGATTGGTTAGCCACATTGATCAAGTGTTTTTGAAGTTGAATCATTTGATTGGTATTAGAGTTTTGCATAATGTTTATTTTTTGAATCACTTGGGATGATAATTATGTTGTATCAGGTGGTGGGTTGGTGTTAGAAGTAACACTCCCTGAATTGGTATTGGGGGCAGGATTATTAGAAGCATGATTGTTAACGAGATTGTTGAGTAAATTTGTGTCAATCATTTCCAGATTAGTTTGAAGATTTTGAGACATTTTTTGGTAGTTATAGAAAGGATTGGATCCATCAACTTCATCTTAAGGTGTTATTTGAACCATGTTACAATTTGTAGATGAAGGAGAAGAGGTTCCCTAAGAGTGATAGTTCTCTTTGGAGGAAAAGAAAGGGAGAAATAAACATCCCATATAGGATCTAAATGGATTAATATTATCCAAAAATATATTTATAGGATACCTCATTCTGACTAAAGGGAAATGAATAAAATGCAAATTGGAAGAGGCAAAGAATCAGGTTGATAAACAGGGAAAGCAAGAAATAAAACTAGGTCGATCAGGTCGACCTAGTGTAAAAATAGAACTTGATAAATATACTAGGTCAACCTGGTGTAAAAATAGGTGTAGAAAATAGGATTTATGATAGTACAGGGTCAACCAAGTGGACCTAGTATATTAGATTAAAAAAACAAAATATTGATGATATGATGAGAAATAAAAAAGATAATTTTGTTGCTAATATAGAAAGTAAATAGACAGTGAAATGAATTAACACTGGCCAATAAAATTGATGCAAATAAAGCAAGACCTTAAACTAATGTTGGCTAATGCAAGTTATTTCACACACAATTAAGCAAAGAGTAAGAAGATAACTAGGAAAGTAAAGCTAACTAATTGGTCAACGTAGAAAGTAAATTAGATTATTAAGAATGATTTTAAATGATAGGGAGTTAGATGTAAAAAAAGTACTAGATAGTAATCTAAAGATGGTTTAAGGTAAGTTTAGGATGAAAGGTATTGTAGTGGAAATGATACAAGCTTGGTATTGGGGCTGACCCCCTCACTGCACACATTACAATGATAAGGGTGTTAGGTGCTTAACCAAAATATACCATTAACCATGCTTCAAACTTGAATAGAGCATCAAGTGAGCTTCCCCCTTAGTAATGAAATCCAAGTAGGTTGACCTGGGTAGTCAAATGTTAAAATGATTTTTTATGTTATGTGATTTGGCTATGTGTGTATAAAATAGAAATAGTGAAACTAATAAGTTAATTAAAAACCTCCTAATTAGACTATGTGAACTATTCTAAGCATGCAAGTAACTGAAATAAAATATGTGATTAACATACAAGGTGAATTCCAACTTTGAAACAAGGTATAATGAAAACATTATATGCACAATAAATATAACTAGGTCGACAAGGTCGAGCTAGTACTACTAAAGATAGGGTCTAGAAAACCTATTAGATTGACCATGTTGACCTAGTTATTTCAGACAACACATAGAACATAGAACTAGGTCGACCAGGGCAATCTAGTTGGTTGTGCAGAAGAAGTTTTGAATACTGTATATAAAATTGAAAGGAAAGTATAGAATAAAAAAGTACATAGAATTAGAAACTCACTTGAGTGCTTTAGAGGTGAAAACAAATAAGATTGCTAATCAAGAACCTTGGAAAAAACTATTAAAATATTACAAATTGGGTCAAGATGGTCGACCAAGCAATACAAAAACCTATTATAGAAGCTAAAAAAGTGTTAAAAATGAACTAGGTCAACCTAGTTGGCTGAAATGGAATCTTGAAAATGTACTAGGTCGAGCTAGTCAACCTAGTAGGCTAATCTGGAAGTTTAGAAAATTAAACCTGTATTGGGTTGAGCTAATTGATCAGGTTATATAGGAACCTACTACAAAATGGCTAAAAATGTGCTAGAAGTCTAAAAAGTGCTAAAAACATGTATTGGGTTAAGCTGATCAATCTAGTTGCTTGTTCTTATGCATAGAGAAAAATAATTGGTTCAATACAATAGAACTAGTATATCAAAATATATGATATAAATGATGAAAAAAATGATAACTAAATGAAGTAAAAGTGAACAAATCCTATAAGGGTTAGTTCACGTCATGTTCACCAAAATGTATGCAATTATAATCGCATGATGTACATGAATTAATCCTATATTGGATAAGATAGAGCACACCTACACTTTTTATTGGGTATACACTTGTTAAGTAGGAGCATGACCAATATAGAAATCCACTAGACTCGATTAGGGGACCACTTGTATCATTTGTCACAACATATCATGCTAGGAAGGGTTCCAAAGTTTACAGTCTAACACATTCATACAATAATCCTAAAAGAGTCCTATGGTTTGATATTTCACTTATAAAAACAAACAAGAAAGTAAACTATTCTAATAAAAAGAAACGTAAACTAATTTAGTGCACACTAAAGCTTGTGGCTTATTTAATCATTCGACCCTCGCATATGTGTTTGCACCCACTCATGATCAACTATGCATTAGGTTATATCCTTGAGATATGATTTCCAATTTGACCTATTGGGGCACAACATTTAGACTAATTATCAAATAAAATCTACCCTATTGGGGCACAATCAATTATCAGTGATCAAAATCAGCCCTATTAGGGAAAAATTACTTTATCAATCGATCAAATCTACTCTACTGGGAAAAATTATTATTTATTTTCTATGGAGAAATGGTATAATCTTTCCTTTAATTCCAAAATCTACATATTTTTCCCTCATTATAGAATATTTTGAAGTATTCAACTTGTCTCAGGATGGATCATTCCCTAAGTGCATAAATTTCACCCTCTTATGGGTGTGTTCAAAGTATGTCACTTATATTTTTAGATTGTATCCTTCCCACTTCACCCCACCTTAGGGCCCATTATATTCCATCTTATATTTTTATCATTGAGAAATAATGTGTGCAAGCATTAGCTCATATGGATTTAATCTCATTCATGGGTTAATTTCACTCTTTCTCTCTTTTTGAGAGTCCATCTTTCTCTTTCATCCTCATATTCCCTCTTGAGGGGGAATTATGGGTTATTTCCTTATAAATTATTATTGAAAAATATTTTATTTGAAAAGGCATTACTTCATATGAATGTCTTGCCATGCCTTCTCAAACAGGAGTAAAATTTATTCATCTAATTCCTAACATCATTGTGTTGAAATTGCCAATCTTACTCAAAATTCACTTAAATGCACAACTTGGGCAAAAATCACTTAAACCAACTAAATGGTTCAAAATTTTCATATAAAGTGTAAATTTAGGTTAATGTATCCCTAAATGGGGTAATGTATTTTATGATTATTAACTTTTCTTAAATCATTTCAAGTTAAAATGATGAAAATGCAATTTAACCATCTGAATTACTAAATTCTTCTAATTCAGAAGCGCATAACATATGCTCAATTTATTTCATGTCAACAATTCTATAAATAGAATGTTGGTATGTACGCAATTGACACCTTCTTCTAATTATACTCTAGTCAACTTATGACCTAGTAACTTGACATTTTGACTAGTTTGATAAAAGTTTGCAACTGATTTCTAAATAATTTCATAAAATTTGATTAATGTCACTTAGGAAAATTAATCTAAATCAAGGGATTAAGTGGAAAATCCATGGAATTTATTGAATATTTCTTAATTGGAAATTCATTTTTAATATTAGGTGACATCATTTGTGGGTTGGTATCCATAAACCATAAATGCAACAAATATCAGGTTTAATGCCTCCAATGCCTGTTTAATGCCCCTTCCTTCCAATTTTTTTATGAGGGTATTTATAGATATTACCTCCAAAATTGAATTAATTCATGGCCACACATCTTAATCTCAATATGGATGGTCATGGTTGATTCTAATCAAATGAAAAAATATATAAATAGGAGGCCTCTCACTCATACTTTTAAGCTCTTTTAGTTTAAACTTATTATGCAAAATTCTCTTCACAAGTTATCTTTGTGTAGTGTTAATTTAATTAATTTTAAATAGGATAACTTCACTATGGGAATAACTTCTTGGTTGGAAAGGGAAAATCCTTAACAGTGCTGGCAAACTACAACTTCTTCGGGCCTCTCTTCAAGGGATTCCTACCTACTTCCTGTCTCTCTTTAAAATTCCTACGTATTTTGCTGACAAACTAGAATAGATTCAAAGAAAATTTTTAAGGATGGGACTAGAGGATAAACATATAATATCTTTAGTTAGATGGGAAAAAGTGTGTCTTCCGAAATCACATGGTGGCCTCAATATTAGGTCTATCAGGAACATGAATAAAGCCCTTCTCTCAAAAATTAATTAGAACATGATCCATAAAAATAATGATTGGGTGGAAATAATGTATGCCAAATATATACATAACACTGATGGTTCCAACTTTCTTCAATAGATGGGGTTACCCCAGGGATCTATGATATGGAATAAAATGCTAAAAAGTAGAAGCCTTCTTAAGCAAGGAATTAGATGGAAACTAGGAAATGGCTGGCATATTAAATTCTAAGAAGATATTTGGTTAAAGGACAAGGCTCTCATCACATAAGGAAACTATGGAGAGATTGCTGACATGGCTACTTAGTTTTTTGGAGATAGGGTCAATGATTACATGGATAATAACAATGGTATGTGGAGCTGGAAAAATCTATTGGATTGTTGTGATCATCAGCCTGAGATTTTCCCTAGAGTTTGGGATATTTAACAGTTGATTCAGCAGACCAAAATCCCTCTCTTTCCCCATGAAGATGAATAGTATTGGTGGCTGGATAAGAATGGATGGTTTTCTGTCAAGTCTACTTATCAATTACTAATTCCTGAGGCTCAAAATAAAGATTTATGGAAAAAGGTTTGGAATTATAAACTTATAACAAAAATTAACATATTTTGGTGGGCTGCTACTCATAACAAAATCTTAGCATAGGATAACCTTCAAAAGAGAGGGTTTACCCTGGTCAATAGATGTTATTTATGTGGTTCAAAAGAGGAAATAGTTTCACACCTTTTCATTCATTGTGTTTTTACCCAAGAATTATGGGGCATAATTCTAAATAACTTTGGTATTGAATGGGTCTGTAACTCTAACCTTAAGGAAGTAATCCTCAGTTGGAATCCCACTTTTACACATCCCTGGCTTATGGAATTATGGAATCAAACTCTACCTTGTTTGAGTTGGATTTTATGGAAAGAACGCAACCAAAAAAATTTTAGGGCCACTGCTAGAAATGCATCTCAGGTGTTTCATTTTTTTGTTAAGACTCTTATGGATAGTGTCACCACTACCCATATTCATTCTGCGGAGGAACCCCTAACTCAAGTTGAAAATCAAATTGCAGCTAAATGGAAGGTTTTAAACCATATCCTTGATTATAATAACTCCAAAATTCTATAGAGACTAAATACTAAATGGATTTCCCCAAAGCCTAACTGGATGAAACTTAACTTTAATGGGGCCTCCAAGTTTGATGGTAAAGCCAGTGGAGGAAGAATTATAAGAAATGATAAAGGATGGATGATTGTTGTCTATGCTGGTGGAATAGGATTCTAAAGCAATAACTATGCTAAATCAATGGCTCTCTTATGGGGGTTAAAATTGGCCATATCCCTAGGAATAAGGAACTTGAGTATATAGGGAGACTCTAAAATGGTCATTGATACAGTTAATAAAGAATCAAATGTGGGAATTAAGCTAAAAGATATCATTAGAGATATACAATTTCTTTTGCAGAAGTTTTCCAGAGTGGATATTTCACATATTTATAGAGAGGGAGATAGTGTTGCTAATGCTTGTGCCAATCTTGGTTAGCAATTTTTAGATTGGCAGGTTTGGTGCCAAGTTACTCATATTCCTTTAAACATTAGGGATATTATTCAAAAGGAGATGACTTGTCAAGAATAAGTCAAAATTATGAGAAGGATAGCCCTTGTAGGTGGCCCATTTGGAGGGGCCATCGTGGATCTCAAAACTTGATAACTATTGTACTCTTTTGAGAATCATTCATGATTTATTGTATCAAGACATCAAGGCAAATGGGTCTCATTATGAAGATCACTGGGAAATGATTTCTAAGCATGGGAGGAGTAAATTTCATCTCTATATGGTATTTAAAATTATGAGCCATCACCCTATCATTACTCATAATCAGGAGTAAGGGTTTGTAACCACTCTAAAGTCAAAGGTTAAAATTAGGAACTCTATGGGTTTGGTCTATAAATCCAAAATGGGAAGAGACTAAATTCAAACAAAATTAGTCTCCTGCTATGAGTTCAAAGATAATCCACTATTTTGGCATTACTATAAAGGAGGGATTAGCCCATACCTGGAAAGGCTCAATGGGTTCAATGAAAACTTGTCCGATCAATTTGCAAGGTCTTGGTTAAATAGGTGAGTCACTATGGGCGGAATCAGTTTTGAGATTTCTAAAAAGGTGATTGTTATGGCTACAAGAATGTCCATTGAGGGGATAAAGCTACAAAGTAAAAAAAAAATTATGGATCTCTCAAGCCATAAACTATTCCTAGGACAAGGTGAAGAACTTGTTCCTTACCAAGGAGGTTTCGAGCATGCTAAACTACATGTGCCATGAAATGGAGTGTTCTTCATCCTCATGAAGTACTTCACACTCAAGGGATGTTTTACCAAGTTCTATACAATCTCCCCCTTTTAAATCACTTTAGGTGTAATGCTCTCATCAGTTTTCCTTTTTACCTACTCTCCTCTCTAAAACATTCTATCCATAGGGTGAGAGCAAAAATGTCAAAAAAATAAGATTTAAATCCTATCCCCCTATACCAGGGCCTCATTTTATGCTTGTATAATTTTCACCATGCCCTTGAGCCATCCAAGACTATCAGAATTGATAGTGAGGACATTTATTCTAATCCTTTGTCTAGTGATGCTATCAATGAGTCTTATTTTTCCCCTGCTCCTACCAAAACTAAAGAAGTCTCTTTCTCTACTCTTGAGGAGACCCCTGACACCCCTAGCTCCTTTATGAGAAAGAAGGGAAAGAAGGGGAACATTGATGTGGAGGAAGAGAATATTGTGGGGACCCATAAAAATCTTGGTAGGTCCACGAGGGGTCAAGGTGGTAAATATTATATGTCTTCTATGGTTAATAAGGAGGGCTTCTCCTCTGGAGTTTTTAGGTTAGGGAGGATTGCTGGTAAACCTACCCCTAAGGCCAGGGTTATTGACTATTAGGAAATCACCTCAGTGGAAGCCACCTAAGAGGAAAAATCTAAGGAATTGGAAGTCCAGGAAATTTTAGAGGATACTGAAGGGCAGCAGGAGACTAGGGAATTTGAGGCTACTGAGGAGGATGGTGTTGACATTACGAAAACTGCTGACAAAAGGGGGAAAATGGATGTTGAGGAATCTAATGAAGAAATCAAGAATGAGATTAGTTTGAAATCTGAAATTGATGCCTTGAAGGATCGTATTCAGAAGCTGGAGCAAAACTTCACCACTGGGCTTCGGAGTTCTATTCTCCTAAATGTGTCTATGCTGAAAATGGTGGGTAATATTGGGCTTGCTGCCAATGTAGAGAATGCTGAGAAACTGAATGATCTTCTCAAATAAATGGTTATGTAAGGAGAGACCTCACTAACTGTAGTCTTTCTATTGCTTGTTTATATTTTTTGATGTGTCTGTTGGTACTTTGCTAGTGCCGTCTCTTCTCTGAAGGCATATTTTGTTTGATTGCCTTCTTGTTTTCCTTGCTTTGTAAGGGTTCAACCCCTGGTTTGTTGCCTTACTTTATCAAAAAAAATTATCAAATATCATGAGCCTAGTTTCATTAGTTCACTTTAGATGATGGAGGAGCAAACCATTCATAATTGCTAAAGACTTGAGCACCAAATCAAATAAAAAATCACATTTTGAGCTCCATTTGAGGTGGGATGCTCTTGGGAAGGTTTGATGTATATTACTTATTTTAATATCTATTAATTATCATTTTCACACACCATTGAAAGAGTCAGATTAATTAGTTATGTTCTGTATGCATTTCTTAAGTTTTCTTGACTAATGCTTGATCTAACTCACTTTGGATTCCATATCTACATTTGGAGATGGCTGAAGAAAAATAAGACACTAATTTAGAGAAGACACTCTCCCTAGTGCAAGAGGAAGAGACCACCCTTGAGGAAATGTAGTTGGAGAATGAAAATCCATTTGATTAAGAGAGGGATAACTCTCAAGAAGAAGTAAATAGCCTTGACATTGACACCACTTCCAAGGATTAGGACATGAATGTTAAGATATTTAAGTAGGATCCCATAAAAGGAAAATAACAAGTTGACTCTATGATTATACCATAAAGTTTTGATGCATCCACCAACCTTTGTATCCATTATCAAATAGGCATCCCCGATAATATGTTTTATTTGTATTCCCATCTTGATCCAAAATATGCCTCTATTCAAACCCAATATGAGATTTCATTTCCTCTTAACATGTATAATGAATAATGCCATTTTTAATGCCTTATAATAGTATTGTATTGGATCTAAAAGTGATGGTACTACCAATACCTCTTTGGGTAGATCCACATCATTTTACCTATTTACAAACTAGTGTGACACCTTTAAAATTGGCCTTTGAGGTAGCATGACAAAATGTTATTACAGAATACGATGCACAGAGGGATGAGTAAAAACATAGGTGGAGTTATATAATATGTAAATCACTACTTATTCCAAACTAGAAGAAGTTTCCAAGCTAAACTACCAATTGAAGGTGGAAATAACATCTAAGGTAAAAACATTGAATATTTATAAGGCTATTTTGAGCCAAAACCCAACACTCATAGATGGAGTCCCTCTAGAGGGCGAAGTGATTGAAAAGTTGGAGACCCTCATGGACCTCTTATTGAAATGGTGCAAGGAGTAACTTGGGCCAAGATATGAAACCGTATGGGTAGCCGAACAATTTGTTGATGTGGTAGGAGTGTGAAAGCACACCTTACATAGAGTTATGGAGGTGATTCCCATTTTAGATGGGTTTTTTGAGAATCTGGTATAGCCTAGCAAAATTTTGGAAGCTTGAATCTAAGAATAATATATTCAACATTAGTAATTGGTTGATTTAGCCCTTTTAATAAAATATAACATAGAGCACATGAAGGCATTTAAGGATGTCAAAGATATGGAAGAAATAATAAGCATGCATCGAGAAGAAATAAGTTCTAAATTTATGGTAATTTGAGGATAGGTTGTAGATGAGGTCATCATTCTTGAGGAAGTTTATAAAGACACTTCCACATCCCTTGAATGTTTGGTCAATAACACAAGCGAGTGTGCTGACCAACCCAAGAAGACCAAAAAGTTGAAATCAGTAATTGAAGAAATAACAACAAATATGCTTGACAACCTATAATATTGGGATGGTGTCAAAAACTAGATCAAACAAGTTGGTTTTAATTTTTTGTTCAAATCTAAAACTGGTATTTAGTCTGGGATGAATTAATAGCATAGTATGAGGTGATGTTGGACCCCAAATTTTGGCTAAGTATTTTAGTGGTGTCATGGAGCAAAAATTGTGTAGAAAGCCCATGGAGTAAATGTATATAAGCGTAAAATACCATGGTGTAAGAGATCATGATGTGAGAAGACCCAGTTAGAAGGGAGGCATGATAAATAGAGAACCCAAGAGTGAAGGGCTCAAAATATTAGTGAATGACTTGTGGAGTACAAAGGAAGTGGGAAATGGTTAAAGAATGATTCTTAGGGATGGAATAGACTTCAATCATGTACTAGTTTAGCAATGATGTATATGCAGATAGAAACTTGGTAGCGAGGATCCAACACTTAAAGGGAATATAGGGGTGAAAAGACCTTGGTCCTTAGGACAACCATGTAGACAGATGCCATGACTCTTAGTCCACTAGAGATTGTCAGCAAGTCACTAGAAGTGTCATAAATATTATAATTACTTGGTTGGGGAGAACTAAGTATAAATATCCCTATTTAGAGATTTTTAAATGCTGATGATCATTATTGTATAATGGTTGACTGTTGGTGAAAAGCATAATCACAAATATCATTATAATCTTGATATTTCACTCTAGTTATAGCTAGTTTGTATCACTGAGTTTCACTATACATCTATTATGTAACTTATGGATCTAATATGGATATAATGAATATAATTTATGCTATCTAAACATGAGAAATATGAACTCTTAATATGATGGTAATGATTATCTTAATCATGTTTGTTCGCTTGATAGAACCTAGGCCCATATTTGTGTATTTCATTTTCTATTTATCCATTGAATAAGGTATATGTTCAATCACCAATATATGAAAAGTATACTTCCACATGATAAAACCCATGAGAACTAGTTTTTTTCTATGTGCTTTAGGTGAACATGTAAGAACACTAAATCTTTTGTGAAATTCTAGCGTGCCATCTTGTTGGGAACTAGTCACTTCAATGCACACCTAGGGAAAGGTCTAGATAGAAAATTAACATAATAAGACATCAATTCATTTCAACCTCATACTATAGGTTAGGACCCATTTTTAGATCCTTGAAATGGAATTTCCCTTTTGGTCAAAAGTATAATTTATTTTCACTCGATGTAAAATGGGGGTTTTTAATTTATTTGACTAATATGTTAACTATATTTTTTAGAAGAGTATAAAGTCATATAACTTGCCCCTAATTTGATCAAAATCTCTTTAAAAAAGGGTTGCATAGTGGCTAGTCCCTACATCTGTATTGAATAATGTGTTGTGTTTGCTCTTTGTTTCATTAAAAATGAAAGTACTAGCATGAGATATATGAAAGGGTTTTATTGACAATGATTGTCAAAAAATATGAAAGACAATTTTATTTGTTGACAGATGTAGATCAATCTAAATAATTGAACAAGTAGTCTTTAATTTTATCCATAATAGGAAAATTTGTAATTTAGAATGAAATATGAATAAAAATAAAGTGATGGCAACATAACACACACACACACACACACACACACACACACACACACACACACACACACACACACACACACACACACACACACACACACACACACACACACACACACACACACACACACACACACACACACACACACACACACACAAGTGTAATGCATATATATATATAATAAGTGTAATGCATATATAGTTGCAATGAGATGTATAAGTAAAGACTATTGATAAAGCAAAGTGAATTAATGTTTAGGATAACTTTACACAAGTCATTCACATTTGTATATACATTGGTAATAGAACAAAAATATAGTATAACAATGAGATTCAAGTCCTCCATTTGCAATATTATTTTTAGTTGTTTGTGAAGTAGTTGTTTGTCTTGTCTATGTAGGTGAGTGAGGTATTTATCCCTGAGAGATGAGACAACTAGAATTTTACACTTACAATCAAGATGGACATGTAGGAGGTTTGATAATAGATAACCTTCTCTATGACCTTTTCTTCATTACTATAAACTATAATATGCATTTTGTTTTTTGTAGAGAACCAAAGTTGTTACAATATGCACAATAAGGTTTATGAGGGAATTTTGAAGAAACTAATTTTTATTATATAGCAACACTTACTCATCCATTATTAATAATTAAGTTTTTCTATACAAGTGGCTAGATTTTTAATGCATTTTTATAGTACTTGGTTCATAAATGCTTGCATGAACTATGTTTATAAAAAAGGAATCAAACTACTATATTAGTTATGGTGCCTTTGAATGGTTGTAGAGATTTATTTGAGCTAAGGATTCCTCTTCCTTTATATAATGTTGATAATATTTTTGGTGACATATTATTAAATTATGTTTTATAGTGGGTGAGTGACATATCACTTTCCAATTTTAGTATGTAGATCTGATTGTTTGAACCAGTAATAAGGCACTAATTACTTTGATAGATAAATTAATTTGGTAGATAAACTTGAAAATAAACTTATGAAAACAACAAATATAGCCAATATTTGAATACACTTAAATGGTGACAAAGGAAAGTGTAAATAAGTCTCTTAAGTCTCTCAATTTATCTTTGATGTGACAAAAAAACAAATCCTACAAATACATTAAATTATTTCATGTGAAACATCATTATTAGGTGGAGAGTGTCTAAGATTGTGACATGTGGTATAAAAAAAATTACCATGCGACAAGTAAGAAGAAGATAAAGCTAAGCCAAATGCAAGTTGATTATAGGTTGCTAAGTTGTTTGGTATTTATTAGCTTAATTGAATAACCTCATATACAATTACAAAGGTCAAGAGAATGCACATGTTTGCATTATTTATATTTAATAATTAATGAACTTTTGAGGATTACATTAATACTTGTTATCATGAGTCATGGCTTTACCCTCAAAATTGTAATGAATCAAAATTAGCATGGCCATAGTTATTAGCTATGATAAGTGAAAAATGTTAACTTTAGATTAAATGTATAAAAATAGAATGATGAGATAGCCAAAAAAAAAAAAAACTAAGGATATATATGAAGTTGTATTAAATATAGGGGAATAAATTCTAATAATACCTAAGGAATATGCTATTATTTGTGTCAAACTCTAAAAAAACTTTATAATTAATATCCTAATATATATTTCAAGAAATTTGATTAGTTAAAAAATAACCAAGTAATTAAAAAAAATATTCAATTAGAAAAGTGAATCTCTTATTTCTTCCATGGCAGGGACTAATAAAGAGATATATGAGTACATCTCCAAATATGAGGGTTTTAAGAGAAGCTTAATAAGATAAAAAAATAAGTGGCTAATATTATCATTAAATAATTGAAAATTTTGAGCCGAAATGGTAGAAATTTATCCTACCAAAAAATAATTTCAAATTGCTGAGGGTCTTCAACACTTCTTCCACCTTCTGTTATGTGAGCTTCTGAAGTTGATTTGGCTATGTGTTCCATCCCTGTTTGGAACATACCTAGTCATGGTAGATGCAGAATCAACTTGAATTCTCTTATTCATTCTTTAAATAAATATTATAGGACTTTTCTTGTCCTTGAATTTGGGTATTCTGTGAAGAACCTAGTACTAAGATAGAGGATGGTTTTTATGGCTTATGGATAAGATTTATCAACTCTATCAACACTAGTAAGCCTGCTCATTTTGATTCGATGACCCACTCTCCTCAATCAAAGGGTGAACATTATTTACATGGTAAGACTCACTCTATCAATGGAGTTATAGTGTCATATGCCTTGATGGTTTCTAAAAAATGGCTCATCTTCCCCGGTCATGCCTTCTCTTATGGGGCTTCCTAGTTTTGTTCATGTTCTACCTTAATCTACTATGGACACCTTGGCCAAGCCCTTTGATGTGGTGGATCCAACATATACTCCTCTTTATGACCTTGTGTCCTCCTTGATCATAACTCTATTGGATAGTTAACACCCTTTAGATCCTCTTTCAGATATCTCAGACAAGGTGGTTAGAGGTCCTGAGACTTGTTGGGCATATGTAAAATGTAAGAATGTTCCCAACTCATTCCACTAGTATTCTAATTTTTAAAAATATTGGATCCCCTTGAGCTTTGACTCTATATCCCCTATTTTAGTAGAGGATTCCTATGTTCCTTCTCTAGTTTCAACTAAGAACCTTCTCCTTTATGATGTTCAAATTTGGGTCACCTCGTTGGTCCCTGAACTAGTTATCCTTGACCCTCCTTTATTGGAGATGGAAGTGGATATTGGCAAAAAATCCATGATTAATAAATGTGTGTGATTATTCACTTATCCTTTAGCTCTCTCAACTTGGGCCTTGAAGGTTTGACATTTTATTGGTCTTTCTTCTCCTTGATATGTGTTAGATTCTTCTTAGTGGAATTTTAGAGTTTATTTGATAGGGATTTTATGTGAAACTCTAGGACATCATTTTTCAATCATTGTAGCATTTTATTTTGCCCTTAGAGCCCTTTATTTTCACTGAATTTGGTACAACTCAAGGTTTTCATGATGTGGCTTTGAATTCATTCTCTCCCTCTAGTGATGAGGAATGAGTACTTCATCAAGCTCTTTGTGGACAAGGTTGGAACTTTCATAAAGGTTAATGCTACCTCTTGGAGCCTCAACTTGGTCCACATTTGTGCTATCATTAACCTATCCAAACCACTCCCATTTTTAGTTAAATTTTATCTCCTCATGGGGCTTATGGACTCAACATCTCAATTATGAAGGCCTTCCCTTCTATTGATTCCATTTCCACCTCCTTGGTCATCACATCACTGAATGTCCCTCCAATATCCTCAACAAGTTTGGAAGAGAAAATAAGGGGAATTTGACCCATTTTTAAAGTGGCACAATCATGAAAAGTTTTATTTACCCCTTTCTCTCACTCAGTGATGATGACAAATGTTATTGTGGGATGTCTTGGGCCTACTCCCCCTACCCCCTCCCCACTACAGCCTGTTTAGGACCCCCCTTCCCCACCCTAGACCTTCCCTTACATATATGATCTTTTTTAGGAGAATTTTATGCTTCTCTCAATCCCTCCTTGAGAAAACCCATCTTGGTCTCCCCCATCCAGGATTTCTAAGTGACACGTGGATGTTAGAGTCCCTCTAAAGAAGAAAGGATGTAGATCAGATGTAAAATTACTAAGGGCAAAAGTGAACTCTCTCATATCCAATGGATCTTAATGGACCTTGGAAGACATCCTTTATAAATGAGGGCTATGGGTAATATTATCTTATGGATAAGCCCCTTTGGGGGATAATTAATAGTGATTAGTATTGAGTGATGTATTATTGTACTTTGTTTTTGGGTGTTTGGGTGTTCGAGTATCCCTATCCTCTCTCTTTGTTAGCCATCTCATTAGATTCTTCCCATGTTTTTATTTATTTTAGGAGGTGGTGTCCTTATGCTCTTTTTATTTATTCTTCCTTCTATTTTTTTGTGGGGAATGGGCCCTCAGTTGTGTCCCATATTGGTTCATAGCTCTGGTCAAAAGCAATTTACCCAATCAAATAAAAATATATATTATTTTCACTACATAATCAAATTAATTAAATCTAATTTATAAATATGTATATAAGAGGGTATGTGTTATTTTTGAGTATCCATAATAATTATATTAATCAAACCATATATTTAAGTTGTCAAATATTTATAATATTTATTCATAAACAATGAATAAACCATAATATTAATCTCACAAAAATTGCCTACTATTAATAATTATTATTTGTAACCTCCAAATAAAATTAAAATTATAATTTAAGCATTCAACCCCATTAAACCTTGTATATATTTTTATTAAGGTTTCAAAACATAAGTGTAAAATTATATATCATAAATGATGAACCATAACATGTTAAAAGTTTTATATGTACTCTCTAGTCAAATTTTAATGCACTTTTCATTAAATGCTTTAAAGTAAGATGAAGATGAGGAACACTATTTGGGCACTCTTGTAATAATTTAAATGTTTCCATTACATGGATGTTTGTCCATTTAATAATCCATTATCTTTTTGGAAGTCATTTCAACTATGAAAATAATAATTGCAATCGTGATCATCGATAGTTCTGGCTAAATAAAAATTTTACCTATGCTCAACTTTATCGGGTTCATGTGGATAATTAAGACATGTTATTAAATGGATTTGTTGTCAATTTAATAATTATTGATTGCCAATATTAATTAATAGATTGTACATTTAGCATTTTCATGATTTTTGTTTTAAATTTTTTTTAAATGATGTACTACAATAATATGTAACAATTGTTATATAAAGTATTCAATACTGCCTAGGATTTTCCTTGGGTCTTGAGGGCAAGTTCCTATTGATTTGACATTTATAGAGGATAAAAAGACATTTATAGGTTAACAATGCATAAAATATTTAATATCTATAGATTAACCTAGGGCTTACTTATTGTACTCATAATATTTAAGTTTAAAATAATATTTACCTATTTTACCATCATAGTGAAGTGCACTCACTTGAAGATTCATTAAATGCTCAGCTACCAATTCATTACATCAATAGTGAGCACATGACATGACTGTTTTAACCATACACACTATGGACTGCATACTATTTGGATCGTCTATCGCTAAACTTTGCATTCTTTAACCAGCTAGATACATCAATCAATTATAACTTTTTGGGTGGCCCACTATGATAAAATTATTTATGATGACATGTGCCTTTTATCTCATGATTTTAAGAATACAAAATAAAATGAATGAAATATGAATGATTAAAGTAATATCATTGTAAGTTTAAGATGGGATGAATAAGACTTTAATGGGTCCCTTCCTTATGACTTGATCGAAGCATTAAATTAGAAGAAAATTTAAAACATTAAAGATGATGACATTCATGTTAGTTATTTTTTTTATTATGGGTAAAAAAATTTATCAGATTTATGACTGAATTTGGGATATAAATAAGGGCACAGTCCTTACAATCAACAAAAGTGTAAAAAGAACAAGAGAATGGCAGTGAATAAAATAATCGACAATACACTTTTAACTAGGGAAACACACTTGTAATAAGAAAGGTAAAGATATAAAACAAGATATTAAACTTCACCAAAAACTAAAAAAATAACCTTTGACAAAAAATTCTATCGAACTGTAAATATTTCACCAAACAATACCAGAAGAAGAAATCACTAGAAAGGGAGGCAAAGGGGAAGACATTGAACTCTAGAATAAGACCTCATGATTTCATCACCTAAAGTCCTAGCAAGGAGATCCATTATTATTCATCCAATCCATTTGATAGGAAGAGGAGGAGGGAGATAAACAAACCATGGTCGAACATGTCTCGCCTTATGACCCAAGAGGTTGCACCAAAAGCAATGGAAAGGCAGACCTTCATAGTTGAGGAATTAAGTCCTCTTGTCATGAGACAAGAATAAAAGCACTAAATGAAAGAGAGGTTTATAAATTTTGATGAAGGCACAAAATCTCATAAATTTACTATCCAACAAAATCTCATTGATTCTCACAAAATATCCCACTTTATTTACTAGCTTCTTAATATGTTCTTCTTTTCTCAAAATAGGGAACATATGGTACAATTTGATCCAAAGGGGAGTATACATTATCTTCATCTTAGTTGGTTTGAATAAGGGTGATGAGGGACACAAGAATAAGATAGAGTTACAAAAGAACCAAGGCCCAAAAGACCAAACAAAGTCTCTATATCTAAAGAGCTTTAAAAGAGAACATGAAATAACCCTGAATTGATCATGGAAAAGGAAAGAACTGTGATTGAGATCCAAGTATACTTTTCCCATTGAGATAACTCCTTTTTGGAAGGATAATATCCCTACACTTGAAAAATATGAATTTATAGCCTAGATCATTTTCCATATCATTAATAGATTCAGGGATTTCTAGTTTGGGGATCTCTTTCGAGAAGAGAATGGGAACATCCCCAACCTAAAAGAGGGAGAAGGAACAAAAGACTCAAGATGAATATCCCCATCTTCCTGCACCCCAGGAAAGGGAGGATTAACAAATCTATAGCCACAAAATAGAGAGGGAGTGGACTAAGAAGGAAGCTAAGAATTGAAAAACTCCCCATAATCATTATGATGATTTCCAATGTTTCTATAATTAGTGTATACATGTCTACATTCAGACTCTCTATCCATAGAAGCACCTAGATGAGACACCACCACATATGTGTAGGATCGATAATGGCTAGATAGAAGAATTTGGGGCCTAATACAATAAGTAATTATTGAATCTACTCTCATTCCACAAGCCTGAGATGAGAAATAAATGTTGATACTGCCAATAACCTATGCAACTATGAATTCACCAACTTGAGTGCCATCAAAGCTTGCATCCTTATATCTATTCTAGATTAAAAATACCTTACATAGGCCTAAGATACCTTCCAATGACAAACAAGTAGCCATCATTAATTTGATATAGGATAAACTGGGATCTAGTTTCACTTACTCTGAAAGAATGACCACTTGTTCCTCAACATGTCTAATGCAAGCATCCTCCTTATATGCTTCAGACTCAAGGTTGGTCAAGGTAATAGGAGAGACAAATACACCCACCAAATGACTAATGTAGTTTGAGCATTAAATAATTTTTAATTTAAATTTAGGTTTCCCTCTCAATTAATTATTCCAAGGGGAAGAGAATACATAGAAAAGTCCAAATCAAAAATCTTCCATGTTAGCTATTGATTATAAAAAAAAGGTTAGAAATGTATATGAATGACTAAAGTCATGCCATTAAATATTTCAAATAAAATAAATATTATTTTAATTATTCTTACAGAGTACCCTTCCTACCACTTGATCAAAATGTCAAACTGAAAGAGAATTTAAAACATTTATATTGATGAATTCCATGTGAACAAGTAATTTTTATATTTTTTTAAAAAAAATAATTAAAAGTTACTTATTCACATGGAATTCATCATTATAAATGTCTTAAATTCTCTTTCAGTTTGACATTTTGATCAAGTGGTAGGAAGGGTGCTCTGTAAGAATCATAGATGAGATGAATAAGACTTCAATGATTCTCACAAGGCCCACTCATTAACGGTTGATCAAAACACCAAAATCAAATAAATTATATTTTTTCTTTTTTTCATTTAATCTAAAATGGATTTATCCTTCACTCAAAGTAAAATCCACTTTTTACTTATTCAAATGATTAATAGATTAACTGTATTTTTTCAACCAACTATATGTATTGTGATTTTTTACCTCACTTTTTGTTAAAATCTCACTTAATTAAAGGGTTTTTATTAGTTGTTCCCAACTTTATTTTTTGGGGAAATAATTCTTTGACTTTATTAGAGTTTTTAAAAAACTATTATTAGGAAAAAATATTGTGTTACCTCTATTTTATTTTGCAAAAGATAAAATATTATATTAAAAATAATAATGTAAGTGTTGTATTAAAACAACATTACGTAAAATTAGTAAATTTAGCTATTATTATTTAATTAAATTTAAATTGTAAAAGAAATAAACTGAGTATTTTTATAGAGTTTATAATTTTATGTTTCTATGTGAAATGTAATATGCATAGAATGATTTTTATTTTAAATTTTGGAAGAGAATTTATTACAATCTATTATGATAGGTATAAAGGTAATTTTATTTCTTGATGTATCTGTGTTAAGAGAGGCAAAAAAGTCTAAAACTAAACTTAAAATGTAATTTTTTTATAAATAAATAAACAAACTAAAAAATGGGGGACTTTAAGTTGATGTGTAACCCCAAACAATTCTGAGATAATTTTAAAATTAAAAAAAATATAACTAAAAAAAAAAAAAATCAATATTACCACTCTTTTCATGATCCACTTATTTTTATTCTAGTTAGAAAACCATCCATAAAATTCAAGTTAAATATTTTTTTAAAGTAAAATAGTATTGAAATACTTGAACGCATATATGTATTTTTAAATTAATTAACATTAACAATGTAATATTTTTATATGTTTTTAAATAAAAAATAATAACTTTTAATTAAGAAATAATTGTCATTATATTTTAACTAATGATAAAAGAAAAAATATATTTATTTAATTATTTTATTTTTATGTAAATAATATATATATATATATATATATATATATATATATATATATATATATATATATATATATATATATATATATATCTCAAAACTTAAGAAGATATTTAAATTTTTGTTTGTTACAAAGTTCAAGAAAAATTAATATAATGGACTGAAAATAATAGTATTCTACCTTTGATAAAGTAGAAAATAAATAATCTTTAATGTACATATACCTTCTACCAAGTCTAACCTTTAATAAGACTCGGATGTTGAGATGGTCTTTAATTAAAGTTGTGTGTTATTATTCTTGGAGGGTAAACTATTGTCTTCAATTTTATTTGTCCAATTGTTAATTCTTGCTCTGTTAACCAATCCAAATACATCGATTTGTGTTCTGAAAATATGTGAGCAATTGACCTAGGTAAGTTGTAGTTGTTTAATTCATGATATAAAATAATATTATTTGATGTGTCCTGATTGGCTAAAATATTTTGATGTTATTGGGTCCTTTGAATGAATCAACATAGTGGCATGAGACGATGTCAATGCCATTAAGATAGGGGTACTTATGCTCAAGGCACATTCATGATCATTTCATTGGCTACATATCAAATTTAATCCAAAAACATGCACATAATTGTATAAAACCCAATGTGAATTGACCCACAAGGGGTGACAATGAATACCAACATGGATAGTAGGTGCATGAATTAACGCTCATTAACATTTGGTAATGACATTAAATTAAAGTGTCAACAACCATTTACTAAGCCTCTTGAAATGTCCTTTTCCCCTAACATTTGATAATAAATACACCACATGGCTATTGTTCTTTACTCTTATCGGATGGTAAAGAACCCTAACATGCATGTAAAATATCATTAATGAGCCATTTTCCCATCAACTCTATGCAATGTAGATATTTAATTTTAAATTTAAAAACACTGATGTGTTTAATTGAATACAACTAGGATGATGTAAGCTCATACAAAGCTTCTTTAGATTGTAAGTCACTTATTAATTTATTATCAAGTTCCATGTCTCATACGAACTAAAAATTATAGGCTATAACTACTGCACTCTCTGAAATCATTTTTAATGTACATCAAAATTCATATTTAATATAACCTATCCACTGCTCAGATTTAAGAAGGCCCACTAAGATTTTGGAGTATCAGATCATAGAGTGCCTCTAGCTATCAGGAAAATTCTCCTTATCTAGGATGCATAAATGTAAAAATGTGTATTACTCTTATATCAATTTTCTACCTTAGATAAATGTCTTCTCTATTCAAAATTAGACCTCTTCACTCTAAGACAATTTCCCTAGTTCAAATTCCACTATTTATTTAGATTTGGTTGTCTTATCAAATGAAGGGTACTTAATTTTACCTCAAATTTGATACAAAAATTGAGATTAATTTTGCTGAAGATGGAAGGTAAGGAATATTTATTCCAAAGGAAAGGAGCGTCCTTGCAGCCCTTAAGGCCTTGACTAATCAATTCAAGCTTCAAAACATGTTATTTTTTTAGTCATCTTCATGAGAGAAACTTCACCATAAAAATACCAAGATTTATAGGTGGAAGCCATTACAATGCTGGGTAAGGCCTAAAACATTTTTGTATGTGTCACACTTCATATGTAAAGGTCATGCATGTGCAGGTCTGTGATTCTCCTAATTATTTTATTTTAATTTTTGTGTTTATTCATTTTGGTTGTGTTTTATTTCATTGTTATTTAAGATAACTTATGGGTTGTATTAAGAATTATATTTTAAGTATTTGATCCATTACTCACTAATTATAACTCATGGCTGGTGTTGATAAATATTGAATATTACACAAGTTATACATCAATCCAGCTACTAGTATTTATCACTTAAAGCTCAAGTAATAAGGCCGTCTAAATCTATGTGTGCATAGATGCCACTTATCACGTCAGCTCTAAAATAGGGATGATAATGGCTCACCTTTGTGCCAAACAATGGCCTATCTTAACTTGTAATTGCCTTTCTCAAATACCCTTTCTCTAGCCCCAAATTTAGGCTTATTATCTCCACCAATTTTTCTAAGGCTTGTTCTCAAACAATATTGGTGTGGCCATAAATAATACATCACTTTATATACTATACTATCTCAAATTTTATATATATATATATATATATATATATATATATATATATATATATATATATATATATATATATATATATATCATGCATATGGCTCATATATATTTTATTTTGCTTGTTTAGGGGAAACATAGTTCAAAAGAGATGTAGATCTCATTAATCAATATTAAAACTCATTAATCAAATTCATTTACCAAAATCATAAAAGTAATACCTGGTGATAGTAGTTAGACTCAAATCCCTTCGACTCTTTTAAGTAAATCTATAAGACTTAGAAGAATCATAGAACCATCAAATAATGACCAATTTTAGTGTGGTGAAAATGAATAATGATTTTATTTATTGATTTTTCTCAATAGTTTTACATAAGGTAAGATGAAAATGTCTAATTCAGAGCACATACAAATGGTTTTGAGAATCCTACAACACAACCCATTTGTTTATAGTTGGAATCATATCAAAAATTTATTGGTAATTCATTAGACTTTGTAATATAGTCTATATATACTACAATTATAGAACATTTTTAAGAATTATAAAAATAGAGTCATTTCAAACTAGATATTAGCTGAACAATTATGAATACAAACCACAACCAATAAAGGAAACTTTAATAAGATAATAAATGTGAAATCTTAGTGGAAGGATAAAAAATTCCATATTTGCACACATTACAAGAGACCATCCATGTAACCAGGGGCCTAATTGTAGGCATATGAATCCCCTAGTTGTTTTTTTTTTTAAAAATAAGGTTGAATCTACCCCCCTCCTTTATAGTTATATCCCTTTATTTAATTGATCCTAAGTTCAAAAGCTCTGCTCTCTTTGATCAGGAGCATTCTAAAATAGAGAAAGACATATTTATGGATCTTATGAAGACATGGCTTGCTTTTTAGATGCCTTGGACATTAATATTTAGTTTGGTTAAATTATTACATTGATTTAATTTTGATGCTTTCTAGTATAATTATTGAAAAGTGTAGATACCTAAAAGTAGACGCAATGAGCCTTCAACTAAAATTCAGATTGATTCTTACCAACCACTGAAAACTAAGCCTAATAATAACTGAATGTCTTAAATTTACTTGCACATCATTCATCAAAGCTCAGAATCATGTTGAGGCATCCTTAATTATGGTATCCTATTATATGCAATAAAAACCTCTCATGGATTCAACCCTAATTATCTTGGGGCATCACAATGATTAATTTGGCCTATGGACCTATAAAGTGGGGCACATGAATAAAAATCAAATCTTGAAAGAGCTAAATGGCTAATCAGAATTAATTAACAAGCTAAACCAAATTAAATACCTAGTTGAATTAGCCATGTGTAATTAATGATTAAATAAAAAAATAAATTAAAAAATGCAATTATCCTAGCCTTTCATCATGAACTTTGTGAATTGTCAAGCCCTTTGGAAATATCCTAAAATATCTCATTTTGGATATCCATGACTATTCATTACAAATCATGATTAATTAATAACTATTAACTCTACTAGGGCTATATTTGACTCACCTAAGTTAGGTTTGGACCCATTCCATGTTTAAAATCCACTTTGAATCACCTTGGGTTTGGGTTAGTTATATTTATAATGTTATTGAGATGCATTTATTATCATTGATGTCAAGGTGATCTTAGTACATAATGCATTAATGATAAAGTGATAGGTTTCGAGTGGATTTGAGAGTGACTATCATGTGTGTATGCCTTTAAGGTAAGGAGTGTTTTTTATACTTATGTAAGTGAAAGGAATCCATTGGAATAATATTGTAAAGGTCTAGGTGATCTTAGTCATATCCCAGTCAACTTCACAGATCTTCTTGAGTAAGCATATTGATGACATCATAATTCACACGTGTGAAGGTTTAAGAAGAAATTGGTCATATGGGTTTATTTATCTTTTTGACTAGATAATGTGGTTAAAATTTAGGTTATTGATATGGTGTTTATAAAATTTTATGGTGGTGCAAATTTGGTCTCCTAAGGAGATTTCATTGTTTTCCATAGCCAAATTTACAATATCAAGTGAACAAAAGAAAACTAGTCAATAGTATTTTGTTTATAACTTTTGATAATGGATGAATTTGATGGTAGTGTAAATATAAAAGTTGTATAAGAATTAAATGGATATCCAAAAAAAATTATTATGAGATTTTAATGTTGTACAATTTTATTTATTTTATGTGAGAGTTGACTGTTGTTGACTATGTTTTTTCTGAATAAACCAAGGTGCAAAGAAATAATTGTAGAAGATAAAGTATTGATCAAATATTATTTGTATAACAATATAATATGAATTATACTCCATATATATAATTCTAAAATTTATTTTGAGTTTTGACTATTAGTAAAGGTGAAGTTATTCTAGGTCAAAGTTGACTTTTGTTGACTGTAATTATTGTAGGTTTGAGTAAGCTTATTGTAGTGGTGTTTATGATCCTTTTTAGGATGAATGAAGGTGTATTCTAGATTTTATGATGTTATTGAGGTAGTTAAATTTCCATCCATATGTGTATTTTACATGAAAATTTTATATTTAGGTAGTTTGAGACTCATTTTTTAAGACAGTGTTTTTGGGCTAGTTAAGCCTAATAGGTCTTTAAGACCTAATAGAGGTTTTAGAGTATGAGTGAATGATTTGATGTTATTGAGAATTCATAAGGATGATATATAATGGAGGTAAATTTATTGAAGTGGTTTGGGTCATTGGTAAGTTCCATTGGAACATAGTGACTTAAAGTGTTACATGAAGGTGAATTAGGTCTTCATGAGGCATATTGAAGGATTGAGGACTAAACCAGGTTTCATAAGGTGGGAAAGTGACTTGAAAGTGTTTTATAAAATTTTAAACATAAATATGGAATGTATGAAATTATTTTAAAGTGTTTAAAAGGGTTACATATTTGGTTAATGGCTATTGACATCTAAGTATAACATGTTGCCTAATGGAGGGCTAATTGGTTAGGTATTGCTTAAGCCTACTGTGTTATTTTGAGCCATTTGAAGCATGACTAGCCTAATTATTTGATGTAAATTATATGTCACATGTAATAAGACATATATTTATGGTTTATCCAAGTGGGATATATTTATTAATGTTTAAGTAAAGTGTTTTGGCCGACCAAGACTGATTGGAGAAAGAATAATGCATATGTAAAAGGACATTTTGGTCTCACTATGCTAGTTAGACAATGGAAGAGTGAAACAAATTATATATGAATTTTTATAAGGGTAAGAAGACATGAAAAATATCATAAAATCATGTTTAATATGTGACAATGGTCTAACATTTTTTTTGCAGGTCATGATCAAGTAAGAATATTTAATTCAAGGCTTTTAGGCCTGTTTTACTTTGGTGACCTAGTGCAAAGGTTTTGATAATTAAGGAATCAAGATAATGGTACGAGACTTTGAATAAATGTGTTAGGGAATTAAAATAATTATAATAAAATTTTTAACATGTCATAAATATCAGATAGTAGTGCTGAAGGTAATCCATAAAATTTGTATTGATTCAAGGTTAAGCCTAGTTTGTCTAGTGACCTAGAGTGAAGAAGTGTATTGATTATATGTTAAAAGTGTAATGTATAGGTTGTGTATGACTTATATTTATGATGTTTCAAGAATTTATTTATATCTAATAATATCAAAGTGTGAAGGATGAATGGCCTCAAGGTCATGAGCATGTGTATGAGGGGTAAAGAAGAGAAAGAGTTGTTGTATGCCTATGTAAGAGGCATATTTATGTTTTTATGAACTACCATCATTTATATGAGGTATAAAGGTAGGTTTTTAGGTGTCATAAAGAGATAATACCATAATAAATTGTGTAACACATCATATTAAATGTGGAGATGAGTTTGTATGTGATTGAGTTGGTGCTTGATCATCTAGGGGTTGTAGCCTCCTTGCTAGTTAGTGCTAGCTAAAGGTCAAGTGGGTATTTGAATAAATTGAGGGTTGGGTGATTCTTGATTAGTTGGTACTAATATAAATTAAATAAATACCTTTATAGGATATTAGTCCAAATCTTGTTTCAAGTTGGTTTTCTCCTCCATGAGGGTTTCCCACATAATTCATGTGTTATGTGATTTGATCTTGCATTATTTTCTTTGTTCATTGTAATAAATGGATTATATGATTCATGAATGATTTTTTTGAATGGTTAAGATTTTAAAGAATTAGAATTTTATTTTATTTTCTTGCATCACTAATTCACCCCCTCTCAGTGATTGTGCTTCCAATAATTGCTATCAGAGTAGGTCCTTTAGGAAGGCTTGACAACTAGAAGGTGGTCTTTGAAGCACAAAATGGCTAAGAAGCTAAGGAAAGAGAATCAAGAATTGAGATTGATGGTAAAAGGTATTAAAAATAAGATTATTTATTTTTATATAAGGTGGAGTAACTTTAACTCCAAGGAAGTTAAATATGAAAATATCATAAAAAAACTTAGAGAGCATGTCAAGTCCTATATGAAATGTGAAGGAAAGGTGAGTCATCTTCAAACCAAGTTTGAGATAATGATGGAAATAATAAAATAAGATAAGATGAATATTCATGATATTAAGAATCATTTAGAGGTTTTAAATTCAATTTTGAGGTCAAAGAAGGTTAAGTGTGATTAATTGAAAATTGAGATAGGCTCCTTGAAGTTTGAGCATTAAAAGCTAGTGGTCAAAATGAGCAATGTTGAACATGAGAATCTAGTGGTCAAAATGAGAAAGGTTGATAAAGAAGAATTGAATCAAGTTAATAAGGATGATATCATGAAAAATAAGGTGAGAAGACTAACAATGTATCCTAATACCATGAGGTTTGTCAATTTATCTCATAAATAATGTTATACTTACAATCAGTTTGGTCACATTGCAAGATATTGCAAAAGAAGTAACTTGTCAAAAGGAGATAATAGCCATCATCAAGAAAAGGGTATGAATGATATTATTTGTTTCAAATCTCATAGATTTTTTCACATTGAAAAATATTGTAAGAATATGTTAAATGAGTTCTCAAGGCAAAACAAGGTGTATTGAGCTCTTAGTGTGTAAGGAAGAGGTCATAAATGGATATGAAAACCTAAAATTATTAAGAGAGATCAGATTAAGACCAAAAATGAATTGGTTGATGATCATATCATTAAATATGGTTTGTTTTATATGGTAGATATTAAGGCAAGATAAGAATAATATTTATCATGGCATGTTGACAAAGGAGTCAAAGAGAAGATGGATGAGCCAATCAAGCCTATGAGGAAGCTTAGGAAAGACAAGCAAACTAGTGAGATTATGGAGACATGGTAATCTCCTAAGTTTTAGGTGTTCTAAGTGTATTGGAAGGTGAGGTGTCTCTATTAGGATTCATAGAGGCATTAATCAATCTTTTAAAGCATCATCATATGATGTTACAAGGTTGATAAGTGAGAAACTAATTAATGAGTCAAGGTATGTTCTTTATCTTCATATGCATATTATTGATTATGGATTATTTCAATTGATTTAAAGATTTTAAAAGATGTATATCACCTATTAAGAGTTTTTAAAAGGGATTTTAAGGTCTGAAGTTGTTTGTGGAATAATATCTCACTTTGAGTATCATTGGTTGGCATAAGGATTTTAACACTAGAAACTCTTCACATGGTGTATCTTGGGTTGTACAATGAGTTAGGTCACTAAACTTGGTAAGAAAGTGTAAAATGATTATATTAAAGTATTAAATTATGTTATGGTATGATAAGAGGTAGTCCCTTGATATAAAGATATGAGATTTTCAAGTTATGTATCTTTGTTTCTAATATATCTCTTTGAAGTGACCTAGGAGAGGAGTATCTTTTATTATGCAAGAGATATTCTTAAAAGGGACAAGATTGGGAAGATAAGTTAACATTATGTAGAAGGAATTCATGAGTTCAATCATATTTCATCCATAGATATCCTAATGAGGTATCTTGTTCATATTGGTAGCTTGAAGAGCTCTTATAAGCATGGATTCAGGTAAATTTAGTTGCTTTTCATATGAGAAGGTTTGTTGAGAATGTTATTATTGTTAAGATTAGTTTTGATTATTTGCTTCATATGATAAGGTTTATATACCATTTAAATAAGTCATTTGGTCCCAATAAGATCAACATTTAATTTTGTTGACTCATAAAAGGATGTTGGATAGTCGAGGTAACCTATGTGTGGATGAAGATGGCTCCATTCAAGGTATATTCTTGTAAAAGAGTTTGTTTGTGTACATTTTCAATAATTTTGTTTTGTTTAGATAGAATATGGATTTAGAGGGAGATAAATCAAGGTTTATTGAGGATTATGTGAAGTTTGGTCATGTTTTATATAAGCCAAGAATCAAGAAGAACTTCAGATAGAGTTATGTTATCTTCAATTGATAATATGCAAGGTATGCATAGAGTGAAGGGGAGCATATGTGAGATGTTTCAATTAAAAGATTATTTTATGATTGATTATGGTTTCATAATAAGTTATATGAGATGATAATGATGTTAGGGGGAGATTTCTAAGCTTTGTGAATAGTTTGATATGTCCAAGGATCAAGTTGGCATGCTGAGGAAGAGACCCTTCATCATTAATGTCAAAAGGGAAAAAAAGTTCAAAATGAAGGAGTTGTTCACTTTGGGATAGAGTATTCTAAGATTTTTTTTTCCATCAATGAAAATGGGGGATATTTTTTATAATAGTCTTGAGATGCATTGATTGTCATTGATGTCAAGGTGATCATAGTACATAATGCTTTAATGACAAAGTGATAGGTTTCAAGTGGATTTGAGAGTGCATATCATTTGTGCAAGCATTTGAGGTGACTGAAAATATTTGAGGGGTAAAATTAGGGGTAATTACTTCTTGGTTTACTTATTTAAGTGAAATTATTCCATTGGAATAGTCTTGTGAATGCTTAGGTGATCCTAGTCATCTCCTAATCAACTTGGTAGGTCTTCCTAAGTAAGCATATTGATGACATCAGAATTCACATGTGTGAAGGTTTTACAAAGAAAATGGTCACATGGGTTTTTTAATATTTTTGCCTAAATATTGTGGTTAAAATTTAAGGTCTTTATATGGTGTCTATCAAATTTTATGGTGGTGAAAATTTGGTCTCCCAAGTAGATTTCACTATTTTCCATGGCCAAATTTGCAATATCAAGTGAACAAAGGAAAACTAGTTAGTAGTATTTTATTTATAAATTTTGATAATGGATGAATTTTATGGTGGTGAAAAATTAAAATTAGTATAATAATTAAAGGTATATCCATGAAAATTGATTAGGAGGTTTGACGGGTTGTATAATTGCATTTATTTCATGTGAGATTTGATTGTTGTTGACTATTTTTTTAATGAATAAAATATGGTGCAAAGAAATAATTGTACAAGACAAAATAATGATAAAATATTATTGGTATAAAAATAAAATATGAATTATAATCTATATAGATAATCCTAAAAGTAATTTGGAGTTTTGAATATCAGTAAAGGTGAAGTTATAACAGGTCAAAGTTGACTGTAATTATTGCAAGTCTAAGTAAGCCTATTGCGGTGGTGTTTATGAGCCTTTGGAGGCTAAATGAATGTGTATTATGGAATGAATTATGTTACTTTGGTCATTATATTTCCATCCATATGTGTATTTTACATGGAAATTTTATATTCAAGTAGTTTGAGCCTCATTTGTGAAGACAATGTTTTTGGGCTAGTTAAGCCTAATATGTCTTTAACACCTAAAAGAGGTTTTAAAGTATGAACAAATAATTTGATATTTATTGAGCATGGATAAGGATAATATATAATTAATTTAAAATTATTTAAATGTTTTGGGTCATTGGTAAGAGCCATATGGAACATAGTGGCTTAAAGTGTCACATGAAGGTGAATTAGGTCTCCATGGGACCTATTGAAGCATTGAGGGCTAAAAGAGGTTTTATAAGGTGAGAAATTGACTTGAAAATTTTGTATGACTTGTTAAAAACAAATATGGAATTTATAAAATTATCTTTTCATGTTCTTTGTGATCCTTATTATTAGACATGAGTTTTTTTTGCTTTTTCTAGATGGAATTTGCATAAGAATATATGTTAGCATGTTTTCCTCCATTTTCCTTAGTCTTATGATAAGGAGTCACACTTTTATCGTCATTGTATCCATTTTTTCACCCTTTGTCATATTTTTTACAATTTTAAGTAATTCAAATTATTCCATGTGTCATTCCTCTTGATTCCCCACTTTCTTTCACCTTCACATTAGATAAAACAAGATCAAAATCAAGATAGCACTTTTATTTCACCTGGATTTATGAGACTCTTAGACGCCATGTTATTTGATGTTCTCTCTCTTATAAACCTTGTGCCAAGTTTTCAAATTAAATTCATCTTTAGCACCCATGTTTGGTTTTCCAAATCTGTATGGAGGAAGAATAGAAAAAGTCATCAAGAAATTTAAAATCTAAATCATTTGAAAATAAAAAGAAATGATATCTAAAAAGGCAACATACAAATTTAAAAGTAAAATTCACACCAAAATATTTGATTACAAACACATCTCCTCTCTCTAATCAAATATCAAACTCCACATTCAGTTTCACATAGATTCGAAGTCCTTCTGGGTGTGGTAGGCTAGTAGATTAGAATAAGGGAATTTAAAAAATATATGGTGCTACCTTCTTTCTCATGCAAGTATCTAATATTCTTAGTAGACTAAAAAATCTATTAGGGGTCTTGAAGAACAAGGAACACGTCATGGGGAGGTAGGTCCATTTTAATTTTCATGCATATATCCTTCATGGGATGATCTATATACTTCATTTGTTGACCTAAGACTTGTGTAGCTAAGAGACGTTCTTCAAAGTCCCTAAGGTCTACAATCCTCTTATTTTGAAAAACCAAATTTGAGTTTCTTGACTTTGATAAAGAGTTTCTCTACCTTGGTTTTTCCTTCATTCTCCCCCCCACCCATTTAATCTCCTCCCTTGATAGCCAAATTTTGATTCCACATATGTTTTCCCTCTTCTTTAAATTCTTTCTTTTTCATTTCTTAAAAACATGCTAACACTACTTTGTTTCAGTTTTATCTATCCCTAGACATAAAACAACATGTTTGAGTAATTTTGGATCATTTTTTACAAAAAATTACATTTACTAAATCTAATTTACCTTATTTTTACCATTTATCATGATTTTTCTATCCTACTATCATGAAAACCTGAGTTTGCACCCTTTTTCCATTGTTGAGTGAGATGTGGATTGTTACTGCTCACTCGTCAATGTTTTTTTACCATTTTGTTTTTCCTTTTACTATTGATTTGTCCTACTTATCATTTCTTTTTAAACATGTATCCTTGGTTTGAATTGGTGAGTTTGCTTGTTCTGACTTAAGGTTTACTTGTTTGAATTTTTTGGTCTTTAGTATCATTGGATTTTTTATTACCAAATTTAATCTTGTTTGACTTGTTATTTTTATCTAACATGGCCTTTTTCACCCCAACCTACCAAATTTCCCAAGTATGTCTCATCTACATAGCACCATTTATCTTGGTTTTTCTTGCATTTTTTTTTTTGCTCCTTAATTTTGTATTATTGGGTTTGTCAAAATTAGTTTCTATGCCCTACATAATCAAAAATAAATACATAGATAAAAATCATGCCATGATAAAGGTAATTTAAGGTATGCATCAATTTTAGTTTTTAGTTATTTACTTTATTTTTTTGTCATTTACTTTCAGTTATTTTATTCTTTTTAAAATACTACAACTTTTTTTAACATTAGCATTGTGTGTGTCCTTATGTTCTTTCTCAAAGCACCATCTCCTATTACACCTTACTGACACATGATGAGCTTCAAGTGGGGCATGTGTATACACATCAAAAATTTAACTTTTATCAAATATTGATGCTTTACATCTTATAAGAACCTATCATGACTCAATCTCTCTGAGTGCATGCCTTAAAGGGTGCACTGGGAAAGGGGTGGGTAGACCTTTAGTGATTTAAAGGATTTTTTTCCCTTATTTCCACATTATTTCCAATCTATTCATCTCCTAAAACATTTCTCTAATCTATTTATCCTCTCTTGCACATTTCTCTAGTCTTTTTCTCTTTCTATCCTTCTTCTCCTTACTTGACACCCTTTTAACTTATTCAATCAACTAGGTCAACTTGGTTGACCTAGTGTGTTTTGGGTTCATTTCAAATCTTTATGTTTCTTATCCTTCCAATTGACCTAGCATGGACTTTAGGCATCACCCTAAAAATGTGCTAGGTCAATTGGGTCAACTTAACACAACTAACATGTCTAAATGATTTTCAAGTAAGATACTACTATATATACAAGGTTATTTTGGTCATTTTAAAAAGGATGTAATAGATATTTATTATTCACTCATGCTTATTCATAATGTTTTCTTCCACCATTATTCTTGAGGAGACTTAGTTTGGGTTTTTTATTTGGAGAATCTAGTCTTATGGATAGGTCTTGGATGCTTTGGCCTAACAAAGTGATCCTTACAAACCAAAATAACCTCTTGGGAATCCCCATTAGCTAAGGGAGAGACTAAATCATGATGGGTTAACATTTAGGTAAGTATATTTTAAATTTATTCTCCTCTCTTTTAGTAGATAGAAGTATCATAAGTGTTGGATTGAATAATATTACTCTTCATATTCTATGTATTAGGGTGTTATTCATACTTACTTTGTTTAAAGTTACCTATACATATTTGATTACTTTGCATCTAACCCCTCACATTGTGCCACAAGATTTGGTGTGCATTAGATTAGTTTAATTTTCTTGTTATTAGAATAATTTACTTTCTTGTTTGTTAGTATAAGTGAAATATCAAATCATAGGACTCTTTTAGGGTGGTTGTGCCATTGTGTTAGACTGTAGGCTTTCAAACCATTCCTAGTATGATATGTTGTGATAAATGATACAAGTGATTCCCTAATCAGGTATAGTGGATCCCCATATTGGTCATGCTCCTGCTTAACAAGTGTATACCCAATTGGAAGTGTAGGTGTGCTCTATCTTATCCGATCGAAGATTAATTCATGTACACCATGCAATTCCAATTACATATATTTTTGAGATTAATGAATGTTATCATTGAGGATATTACATGCATATTATTCCATTTAAGACTTATGGATATTACTTGTGATTGGTATCTGAATCTAATAGAAAAATCCATCACTTCTTAGGATTCATGTCAATAAGCTTTCTTGCATAAAATGGATATGTCACCAGTCCTAATTTTATATATCATTACCTTTTCAGCATGAAGAGGGATCCTAATGAACCAATCCATCATTTTAATATAAGGTTTTAAAATATGTACATGTGGTTAAGCCCAAATTATAAACCAAAAATAACACTAGCATTAGAGATGTACAAGAATGCTCTGGACCTAATTATTGTTGTGTTCCTAAGGAGAGAAGCTATTGCAAATAATTTAGTATTTACATATATGAAGAGACCATCATCATTGATAGGTAGCTCAATCCCTAGGTTCCTAGAATACCTAACATCAATAATAGCTTCCCAGTGTTGAATATGGTCCCATATGTAAAGTAGAATGTTCTTGCATTCAATAAAAACCATCTATACATGTTACCTCCTCTAACATAGGAAACATAGAAAAATTATAGTTTCCTAAAAAATCATGCACAAGGCACTAGTTACCAAAAAAATTATCTAATGTCCATGTCTTCTAATGTGATTCTATACGGCACTGAATTTATAAATGTGGAGCTAGATACTATTCAAAAGATGGTTCAAAAGTTGAGTAATGACTTCCTTAGTATGTAAAGAAAGATGGGAAATGCTAATGCTCCATTTAGAAATTAGAATTATAGATTTCATATATACAATAGACCATTTAACAGACCTACAAACAACATGGAGTATCCTAGTAAGCTTATAGAGATTAATATGACAGAGACAGCTTTACATAATTGGTGCATAATTCATAATACTTCTTAGCATAATGAGCTTGATTATGTTGAATTTTTCACAGCCTTTGAAATATTTCAAAGAGAAGTAGTAAGGCAAGATCAAATGCATAATCCACTAGAATCCCACTAGGATCCTGGCCCTTCAAGCACTACCATATTATTTAAAACTCATAAGTTTCCCTTTTCAAGCAAAAATGATAACATAATAGAGGATAACACTGATGAGATTCACATTTTCTAGCAGTTCTATAGAGGTGGTTACAATCTTCGGAACAAACAACCATTCACAATAACTCTTCCTCTAAATAGAACAACCATTCCACCTAATCCTAAAGATGACAATAATCCACCCCTAGGAGGGAATGATCAACCTTAGAACAAGAAGGAATTGAGAAAAGGACGATATAATATTATTGTAGACATGAATAAAATCAAAGCAAATATAACTCTTTATGATTTATCTCATATCATTGAATAGAAGGAGCTACTGTGGAAGTCCATTACTGGGAAGACCCCTATGGAAAGAACCAAAGCATCTATAGATAAAGTGAAAGTTGTTGAATATCAAAGCATTTGGTAAGAATATTCATAACTATTTAGTTGATTCTGGAACCTCATCAATTTGTATGCCTACTTCCATATGTCAAAAGCTTGGTCTAAATCTAAGCCCTTCAAAGAGAATAGTTTCACAACTGGATAAAATAGTGGTATCAGTAGTTGGAAAATTGATGAACATATGTATTCATGTAGAATTTGAACCATAAGTCCATATTACCATTAACATCCTTGTAGTAGACATACCTAAAGGCTATGAACTATTTTAAAGTAGGGATTAGTCTAAAACACTCAATGGATATCTTATCTCACATTTGAATAGCATGGAGAGGTATTAAAAATCAAATTTAGATCAATAAGGAATCAAGGATGAAATATCTTATTATAGAATATAATGTAAAGAATGAAGAGGTAAGGTATATATTCCCTAGCCTTGGTATTTACACTTTCACTACATAGAATCAATTATGAAAGCTAGAGTCTAAAGGTTCCAATCAACTATAAACTTTACACTTTGATGGTGATAGATCCAAGTAAGGATCAGACATAGGAATTGAACTAATGATCTATAGGGAAGGAAATTCTTGGCAACATATAGAATGTAATTATCTTTTACTAATAATAGGGTTGATTATGAAGCTTTAATTCTAGGATTATAATTCACACTCAAGAATAATGTAAATCAAGTATTAGTATTTGGTGATTCAAAACTTGTAATCAACTAGGTCAAAAAAACATATCAGTGTAAGTTATCTTATTTGAGAAGGTATAAACATAGATCATGGGACCTGATTGAGAGCTTTCAAGCTTTAAACATATTAAAAATTCCTATAGAACATAATCAAGCTGTAGATTCACTAGCTATTACTGTTGCTAATTTGGAGCCTCTCCAAGAATCCAAGGTAAAGAGATTCTCTATTGAACTAGTGCCTTGTCCTTCTTTTCTGTATAATATAGAAAATTTAAAAGTCTTTGATGATGATCAATATATTATTTAGTTTCTAATTAATTTAGGGTAATTTGAGTCCCAAATCATCAATATAAGGAAGTTAATCATCTTTGTCAAGAGGAGTCAGATGATAAAGGTATTATCCATCTCAAAGAGAATTGTATTCCAGTTGGGTTAGTCTTGTTAGAAAGACCATTTGACATACATCCTCAAGATCAACATCTTAGTCAACCAAGGTCAATGAATCTCACTTCAAAATGTAAAATCTAGGAGATGAACATAGCCCACACTATGTTAACATTGGCCTCAATTGTACCCTAGATGAAAGATAAGTAAAGGATTTAATCACTTGATATAGAGATGTCATTACTTGGACTTATGAATATTTGAAGGTTTATGACCCTCAGGTCATCACTCATACATTTCCTTAGAAACCAGACCATAAACCATTTAAATAGAGGCAAAGACCAATGAATCCTATCTTGGAGCCTCTCATTCAAATAGAAGTGGACAAGTTACTAAGTGCAATAATAGTATTTCCAATTAGACATTCTACTTGGGTGGACAACTTGGTTCAAGTTAGAAAGAAGAACAAGGAGATCAGATTATGTGTTTATTTTTTTGGATGAGCTGATATAAATAGTAAGTGGTTATGAAATGATGTCATTCTTGGATGGATTTTAGGCTATAATCAAGTACTGGTACAATCAAAGGATAAGATGAAGAATATGTTTATTATAAAGTGGGGAGCTTATGCATATAAAATAATGTCATTTGTCCTAATAAATGCATGATCCACCTTTCAATGCATCATGGATCATGCATTTAAAGGATTAACATATAAATGCATAATCATCTATATGGATGATCTTACTATGTTTTCAAAGAATAGGAATGATCACATAGGCCATCTCTAGTCAATCTTTGAGAGATGTAGAAGGTTTGATATCTCACTTAACCTAAAGAAGAGTATATTTGGAGTAACTGAAGTAAAATCTTAGGATATATCATCACCAAAGATGGGATCATCATTGATCTAGATAGGATTCAAATAATTTCTAAGATTGCACGACCAAACAACAAGAATGGGCTCAAATCATTCTTTGGGAAGATTAACTTCATAAATAAGTTTATCTTAGAATTTGTAGAGATTGTTAGACCATTTAATTCAATACTCAAGCAAGATGCTAAAATAGAATGGATAGTTAAGGCTTGAAAGTCTTTTCAAGACATTAAAGATGTAATATTGCAGGCCCTAGTACTAATTAGTTAGATTTCATGAAGGATTTATACTTATACTCATTTTCTTTAGAACATACAATTATTTTTTATTATAATGCAGAAGAAAGATGACATTGAGCATCCACTTGCATTTATGAAAACAAATCTAAAATATGCAAAACTCCATTACTCCATGATTGATAAATAAATATTCGTTGTTGTCAAAGTAGTGGAGACATTTTGACACTACATATTGAGGAATGAGACTATTTACATCGTGTCTAATCCTAATGTTAAGCTCACTTTATCACAAAATGAATTAAGAGAATGCAAAGGTAAGTGGATGGCAACGTTGCAGGAATTTGACATAGAAATCAAGCTTACCAAGATAGTTTAGGGCCAAGGCATCAATCAACTCATGATTGAACCTTATCTATGTATTACCATTGAATAGGTATGTGAATCTTATATATCTAAAGGAGAATGGTATACTAAAATAATATAATATTTTATTGCATATACTTGTTCCCCAAAGCTCAATAGAGAGTGAAAGAGAGTCTTGAGGCTCAAAGATGCTCATTACATGATCAAGAAAGGAGTTATATATATAAATAACTATGAAGGCATCTATCTTAGGTGTGTGTCTATATAAAAATATAAATATATTATGGAAAAATTGCATCAAAAGATAGGTAGTGGTCATCCATCTAGGAATACCACAGCCCACAAGATCTTAAGAATGGGCTACTGTTGGCCAATAATTTTCAAGGATTCTCATGCTCATGTAAGAATATGCCATGAATGTCAATCTCTAGATAAGAGGGAAATACATTTAGTAATTCATTTACAACCTATTATTTAAGGAAGACCATTTTCCCAATGGGGTTTAGACATCATTGGTGTCATTAACCCAAAGTCTTCAGTAGGCCATAAATTTGTACTCACTACTACAAACTATTGCACTTGATGGACCAATGTCATAGAAATAAATAATTAAAGAGCACAAGATGTGATTTAATTCTTGGAGGAACACATCACAACTAGATTTGACACCCCCATTTCTCTAGTTTGTGAAAATGGACCAACATTCATATTTGATGAATTCACTGAGTGGGCACATGATAATGAGATCACTATCAAGTCATATTATAACCATTACCCCTAAGGAAATGGATTGGTATAATCAATGAATAATAACCTAATAGATGTAATTAAGAAATCATTTGGGGATAAGTCTAGGTACTGGCACAATCTATTAAAGTATGCTCTTTGGGTAAACTGAACAATATATAAGTAAGCCCTTAAAACATCCCCCTATCTGTTGGTGTAATGATGCAAGCCAATATTCCTAATCATGATAAAACTATTGACTTGTTAATTCATGTAGGATTACATGGAACCTAATGATAAAGTATATTCTTGACTGTTGGACATAATAGAAATGGAAGATTCAAGGACTAAAGTCTTACAGACCTTCAACAAACACCAAGACATAGTTGAGAGATGGTTTGATAAGAGATCAAAGGTCAAAGCATTTCGGATCTCAGATCTAGTTCTCCTTTGGGATAAAAACCAAGAAAAGAAAGGATGGAATGAAAAAAATTCCCCATTATGGATTAGACCATATCAAATTTCAGAGATCCTATGCAATAATGCATTTCATCTAAAGGACCTAAAGGGAAATGAACTCACATATCTAGTCAATGGGCAGTTTCTGAAGCACTACTTCATGGTTATATCATATGAAGGTACCATAAACTAATGAAAAGACATGGTAGAGGTAGTATTAGGATAGATTTACTAATTTTTAAGGATAATTTTCCTACTTTTTAAGATTTTTTTTAATGTTTTATAGATAGATTGTTTTGTTGCTTCTTGTGGCAATCTGAATTGTTTCTATTCTGGTGTAACCAAGATAAAAATCAAACTAGTTAAGCCCTTATATTATGCTTAAATAGACTTGTAGGAAAAGGGGAAATTTGATTAAAAGAGTTAAAACTTGGGACCTATTGACAATTTGGGTATATTTTTGTGTTTAGGGTCTTTAGGATGAAGGTAGGTAATCATGAACCATTCTGGATTGTGTCATAATTGAATACTTTTACCTAGTATGTGGAAGTTAATCTAAAGTAATTCATATGAATTTAGAAAGTTTTATTATTCCATTAGATCAAGAACACTTATTACATTAAATACTTATTGGAAGTGATAATACTTGGTACAAATGTAGTTGGTAGGGATGTTCTAGTAATTATTTGTTTTATAACCATACCAACTCACTAGGGTTTCAGCTCTCCTCTTTCCATTCAAATAAAAAGAAGAAGAAAATAACCAATGAGTTTAAAGAGAAATAAATAAATCCAAGATAATATATAAATAAAATAAAAAGGCTCACATGATGAAATAAGGTCAATGTACCACATATCATGGTTAAGAAAATGAAGGAAAAGGAAAAAAGGGAGCCCAATGTATCTCTATCAGGACTATGGATGTCTAGATGGAATCAAATCAATGCCTAAGCTTCCCTTGTTTTAATGAGATTTAATAGAAACTATAATGAAACCTATAGCTTCATCAAGACTTTGAAAAACTCATCACAACTAGGGTTAAATGAACTTCACTTTCAACATACATAGATCTAAGGATAAGAAGGCAAGTATGTTGTGTGAATCTACTTAGAAGTCTACTCCATATTTTTTATTTTAATATTTTTTTGTGGCATAGTTCATGTTTTATTTTAGATTACTAACCAAACTTATAGTTTATAAAATACTAAGTATTCCCCTTGTAATTCTCCATTTGTTGTACCCAACATCCCCTTTTTCTTCTTGAAGTAAAGGGGACCCATTTTTTAGATTCTAGCCTTGCTTGTTGAGCCTTTTTTATATATGTTTGAGCAAATTCTTGAATATATTGATCATTAATCTTCATAATTAGAATAATCTAGCATGGTATTACATATTTTATGGACTAACTCTATTAATACCCTTTCGGGAGTTTTGAACTATGTAAGGTTTTTTGGATATAGTTTATTCAAAGAAATTCATTTAGAGACTTATTCCTCAAGCCTTTTATTCGAGTATTTTGTTTGACAAGTTTAGTTTTTAAGTTTTTTGTTTTTTATTTTTTGACTAGAAAATTAATCATCGTTAGTGTGTCGAGCATTTTTATCAGGAGTTTTGGTCTTCCAAACTTTTGTTTTGAATAGATTTGGTATTTGGGGTTTTTGTGTTGAGAATTTTCTCCAAAACAATTATCCCAAAATGACTTATCTTAATTGGAAATTAGGTCTTTGAAATTTTTGTTTAGACATTTTATCTAATGGACTCATTGGGTCTTCAGGTTTTATGTTCAGACATTTTGTCTGATGGGATTAGGTATTTAGGGTTTTTTTTGGGTCTTTTCTAATGATTAATCTCAACATAAATCCTAATACCCAACTCTTAAATGTTGAAATATTTATATACTTAGTTGATAAAATCCAAAATACTTATTAATAGTTTGCTAAAGCTACCTACCAACTAAAACTAATGAGATTTAAACTATGTATAAAATATAAAACAAGTGAACATCGGGCATTTATAACACATGAACTAGAATTCAATACTAAAATCTAGATATATGGCATGTGGTAATTGAAGCATTCATTTATTATAAATTAATTTACACTCAAATTCAATTGCTATCTTATGCAAAAAATCCCTAGCTTTCTGTGAGAGTAGTACAAGTAAAATTAGTGACTAGTAAAAGCAAGAATTCTTCATAAAGCACATAGAGAAGACTATAAAAACCTCCAATTACACATAAATAACAATGGAATATTAATCCAATCCATTCAAGGGAGAATTTATACCCTCACCATTTTTTTATTAAGGATTCAATAGAATTTATGGATACAGTTTTCAATGTCACCATTTTTGACAATAGGTATGTAAATTATTTGAAATTGTGGGACATAGTAAATTTTGTTAACATATTTTCATTTGATGGTAATGTATCTCCTTTGATAGGGACTTGTTTTTATAGGTAAAATCACATAAGATGCTTTCTTGCATTATATTGGCAACTTGATAGTCATAACATGAATCTAAAGAGCATATTTATAGAGGTATTTATCATTACCAACACCAAATGCTTATTTTGACAAGCATAGATTAGTTCAGTAAAATCAGGATAATACAATGGAAAAGGTGTTATCTTTATGTCTTCTCCCAAATGAAACCATTACATTCAAGGGTAAGAATCCTAATAATCCCACTCCTATCAATAAGTTCAAGATGGGAGTGTGGATTGGCATGGCACTACTCAACAGGCTCTATGATATGCATAGTATCCATTTCCTTAATTTAGCCTAGGTACTATTGTTACACTGGTTTGACACCATGTTTGTGTTGGGGAGATTATCAATTTCCATTTGAGAGAGTAGCTCATTCACAAGGACAAGTGACCCATTATGGTGGGACACTTTTATATGATGTCATACCTATTGGATGTGATCACGAGAATAGTCTAAAAAGTCCTTAGTGCGCTATGGAGCCTGGCCACTGATTGTATCAAAAATCAAATTTGTGATCTTTTTTAGTTTATGCACATTTATGATTATAATAAGAATATAGTGAGGATTGTTGAGGATGTTTATCCTCAAATTTGGAAAACAATTCATGGGTCTCCAATGCCCAAGGTTAGAGCTAGCATTTTGAAGATGTTGTCTACAAGGGGTGACTATTTTATATATCAAGATTATACTATTATCATGATATGTGGACATAAGATTCATCCCCTATGCCTTCCAAAGTATATAATTGATAAATTGGTTGAGCAAGATATTAATTTCTAGCTATGGTGGAGTATATAGGAGGACCTAACTAGGGCAAAGAAAAGCACGTTCTTTGGCCAC
Organism: Torreya grandis; assembly: GCA_037957365.1. Taxonomy (NCBI): domain Eukaryota; kingdom Viridiplantae; phylum Streptophyta; class Pinopsida; order Cupressales; family Taxaceae; genus Torreya; species Torreya grandis. The sequence continues at coordinate 2,851,821 of JARHVA010001446.1, read as the reverse complement.
CACATGGTTATTGACAAAATGGTATATATAATAAGGAAACACTTTGAAGACATGGGTGGAAAAAAGAAGAGCTATCATTTCCCCATAGTACCACATATGGATTGGGATCCTCATGGAACCATCCAAAATCACATATAGGGCTTAATATCCCTTAGCATCATGAGAACTATGCTTATGGATTTTTGTTGATGAATACACAAAATGATGAGGAGGTCATGGAAAGAGAAAGAATTGCTAGTTTAAAGGAAGGATCAATTGATGATGATCTAATAGGAACCTTCAATATCTATAAGGGAATTAGATGGCATAATGCCACTCTATGTAGGGTAGACACATTCAGACTTTTGGAAAGGCTAGATAGAAGAGAAATAAAAAGAGCAAGGAAATCCATCACAAAGACTCCCTTTCAAACTGAAGGTTATTAATAAGGAACCAGAGGTGAGTGAACCTGACCCTAGGGGAGCTTTAGGAGACCCCATCAATATAGATTCCTTTGATGAGGAAGATTAAAAACTAGAATAACCAACTTCTAGTGCAATTCAAATCCATATAGATACCCCCTAGGGACAAGATTATACATCTTTAGGGGTAGCCATAGATGAAGAAACTACCTTAGTTTAGTATTGTTCCTCCTTGCATTCTAATAATACCATTTTCTATAAAAAGAAGCCTAAGACTCCCATAGGTAGTCCTACAATAAAACAACCTCAAAATTTTCCTCTCATGCCCTAATAAACATAAGTGAAAGAGGAAGAAGAAGATTTTGATGAAGGAATAGAGTTAGATAAAGCTAATGCTTTGATCCTTAAAGCTAAAAAATGGAAATCACTAGTTCTGAATGACACCATATGTACTCAAGTCCTAAAGACCACTTATTTTCTCTCTACTTTTGTTCCCATTTTTGGTTTTATGTCAATATCATCTATTTTGAAAAATTTGAAGGTGGAATTTTTCACTTCACCTTTGATGATCCATTCACCACTTCCTCTTTCTTGTATTTCCCCTTACACACCCTAAAGGTTGAAAATAATGCTTCCACTACTACTCCATCTACCACCACCATAGATCCATTTTCCAACCCCATGTCATCCACCTCCATCATGGCTATCTCCAATATTACTTCTATCACTATCACTATCAAATCATTGAAGAGAAAAAGGGAATCTAGGAAGGTAGAAAATACTATGGCCACTCCTTAGTTCCATGTCCAACCCACCCAAATCACTCTCCCCATGTCATCCACCACTCCATCTCAAGAGACCATTATCACTAGTTCAGGATAGGGTAAAAGGTCAAAGACATAAATGGTCATAGTCCATCCACTCCCCTAGTTTGGAGGATTGGATTGCTATAATATTATTTGGCATTCCTTATTTGACACCATTATAAAATCCATAAAGAATAAATAGATAGTTGAGGAGGTTGAATAAGAGGTTGTGGTCACAACATCAAAGGAGATAGACCTTAGTCAATTGATAATCCTCCATGGATCATAGACTTAAGGGCCAAGACTTATCAATTTCCTAACTTTAAAATAATTTATCTCCCCTCTATTACAACTTTGTTTGACAAACCATCTGGAAGTATTTATAGGGTGAAGAAGAGGAAGTTGAAAGGTGATGTAGGTAGGGAATTGATTTTTGAGGAGAGGTAAGAGGTCTTGTCTTTGACAAAGAGACAAAATAGGCAATTGGGGTAATCCCCCTAAACTGAAGACTTTAGATCTTTGGATGAAGCAAAAAAATATGCCATGATGGCAATCCATGAGGGCATAGAGATGACCAAATAGGAATTGGAGATTGAGTTAAAATAACTGAAAGAGCAATATAGGATTATGCATATACCAATTGGCATTGAAGTTGAGGTTCAAGAGGTAGATTCAAAATGTTACAATCCTTTGAAAGCATTAGAATTTATGCAAGCTAAATTCACCCCACATGTTACCAAAACTCATGAATTATTTAATTCTTTGAAGGCTAACAACAATAAATTAAAGATGTTGATTGTTTATACATCTAATAAGGCTTATGGCAACTTAGATCTCATGACACCACTAGAGGCATCCAATACCCTCAACTTGGTGGTCATCAGGATGGAAGAGGCTTGAGAATGGTTAATAGTTGTTGGGGATTTGATACCCAAGTACCAAGAACATGAGACCCTCTTCCTTCAAATTTTGAATGATTTAAAATTATCCAAATTAAAACACGTTATAGGTAAGTTGATCAGTAAAATTGACTTTGATCAAATCATATAAGAGGAATCAAATAATTTCAAGTAATGTCTACAAGGGTTGCCATTGGAAGACATAGAGGTCAAGTTAAGCTTTTCTAGAAATAAAGTGACTGAAGATTAAATATTTAAGATCAACTTCTAGATGACCAAAATAGAGCATGCAAAGCTCCTGGGCTAAGTCAATAAAATACACAGACCACCTTTTTTAAACTTGGAGATCATTCAACAACATCATGATGTTTCTTATAAGTGTTATCAAGAATTAGAGGTGAAGAAGAAACAATATTAATTTTCTACATCTAGTGCCACTTCAACAACAGAAATTTCCACATCAACAACCATCACCACTATGTCGACTAAAGTCCATGCAGCCATCCAGACATCAACACCACCTTGAAAGGCTAAAATTTCTTACATGAACATTTTATAGCAGCTTATATATATTTATATTTTTCTCATAAGTTTGAACCATTATTCTGAAGTTGCCTATTTATCTTTGTGCACATGTACATGTTTCATGATTTTTATAAAGGCTAACTTAGACTATTAACAAATGTAAGATAAAATCTATAATATTTTGACCATAGTTAGACCTCAAGTTCTAACTATGACATGTAATGAATGTTGAATGAACTTGGAGGATGAGGTGACCTTTTCCCTAAGTCTATTTAAATAATTATAATCCATAGTTATGATTTATCAGAGAATTTTCAATATACAAGATCAAAGCAATTTTTTGTTATCAACTCATGTGTTTATGTATTATTTCCACTATTTGTGTAATTAGGTTTTATTTCTTTGGTCATATGATTCAATAACTCTTATTATGCAAAATCTATGAATGGGTTCTTTCTTGTCTTGATTGATATGCTAGTCTTATATGTGCAATAATATGGAAGGATTGGTAAAATACATTGATTATTAGAAGTTAAGTTGATTGATTCATAATTTTTTGAGTGCGTAGAAGAGATTTCATTTGATATAGTTTTTTCTAAATGTCCAATAACTACCTCAGATACCTCACTAAGCCTGAGCCATAATATCCTGATTAAGGGTGTGTAATAGTTGATCTAAAAGGAGCAACCTTTGACTAAGGCCTATGAGTTTCCTATATCAGTATCATCCTAGACTTCTTAACCATGTTTGGCTGTGTGTGTACAATAGCTGATAGTAATATGCATAGGTTTTGAAATCACTTGTCTGCTTAAAAACCAACTAGGGAAGTGATCCCTGAACACTACAAACCCTTTCTTTCTTATTTTATCCTTCCCTCTCTTTTGAGTTTATTTTAAGACCTACCCACTCTAGATTAGTAACCATATATCCAACTCATATAGATTTTTACTTCCCTTTTAAGAGACCACCCCTCCATCTAAAAACCTTGTTAACAACCTACATGCCCTACTTGTTATTCCATCAACTGGTTATTAAGATCACATATCTATAAATCATGCACTAGAGTGGATTTTACCTCCATTGAGATCCTAAAATGTTAGAGGCTACCTCGTTATGAGATTGGTGTGGTTAAAACTCTCATCAACACTTTTAACCAGAAAGTATGAAAATAATTTAGAAAGGAAAATGAGATAAATGATAGAAAAGAGGGGGGAAATGAGAAATGAAAGGAGGAATGATATTATTAAATCCAAATAAATATATAAGTTATCATGATAATCTGAGGAAAAATGAAATTCAACTCTGGGTAGCTAAATACGAACACTTATTAGAATAACCAAAGAAGGGAAAAACATTGTATTCATGGAATCCTATTTGATTCAATGGGTGGTAAAGATCTAATGCACTCTTAGGAGTATAAAACATACATTGAGATAATTATCTACTACTGGTAACAAAATAAAATATAACTATCTCATATTTACCCATAAAAGATAATTAAAATATTGCTTAAACCCCATCAAGATTTCACATTCATAAAAATAACACAAAAAGATTATAAAATAAATACTTAAGATGAAATTCCCATTTTATGACAATTTGGTATTGATTATGAAAAAAATTTAATAGTAAAGATATAGATATATATGAATCATATGCAAAATTATAACTCATAAAAAAATCTTGAACATAAAGTGTGAATAATCTCCCTGTTCTAAACTTTATTAAGTCAAAAATACAATCTCATCATTCAAAACATTTTTTTAGAGTCTTACTACTAAAAGTCTCCCTTTATAATGAGCATAACACTCATATTTATAGTGTAGGAAGGTGGTTACAATACGTAACCATCTTTTTTTGTGTTGCGTATGGTGTAAAATTGAGTTTAGAAAAATGCACCACTTAAGTGGTGTAAAAGTGAGTTGGTGTGATTACACCATGTGCAAATGTAAAACTAAAACATTGCACCACTTAAGTGATATAAATATGCATTGGCGTAGTTGCACTTCATACAAAAGTGTTACAAAATTGCACCAATTGAATGGTACAAAAATGCTTTGGTGGTTTTACACCAATTGAAATGTATACATCAAAATTACACAATTAGAGACTTACAAAGTGACATAGTGCATTTGCATGAGTTTCATTTATAAGGTTGAAATTACCTAAAATATGCAACTATAAATTACAAAATGAGATCCAAAATTAGCATGAAAAGACCAAAGGCTTGATGAAGAATTCATTACTTTCTCCTTCGTTGAATACAATTTTGGTCATTCCTTTGAGTTTGTCAAGAAATCTTGTCCTAGATATGCTTGTGTTTCATATTGGCATTTTTATGAGTAATTTCAAATTTACTTGATCAAGAATTTTTAATGACCACTGATGTCTTTTAGTCATTCTTTGTATTCATCATAGAAACATTTTATTCATAAGAGCATAATATTCAAGTTAATATTTTTTTGAATCCTGCAATAGCAATCTTTAACCTTATCAAGTCACTGACATGATTGAAGGGTTGAGAGGATGCTTGAAATGGTAAATAATTTTAATTTACACCAGCCATTTGCTTTTGGCCTAATTTTATAATGGCAACTTATGCCCATAGCTAGAAACCCAACTATAAATACTACTTAGTACATGTAAACATATATCCATCTAACATTTGAATTAATGTTGGAGATGCCCATGAAAAATAACTTGGTCTCATTAAAATTGCTTTCTACTAGTGAAAACTACAAACTTCCTATTAATACCATGTTTTTATAGTGAATACCATAAGTTTTGGGACCAAAACAACCATTTAAACACTCAAACCCATGGGTTTTATTGATAAAAACCACTTCATTTTCAAAATACCATGAATTAATTCTTAAAACCACCATCATTATCCATTTACCACTAATTTGGGGAAGGTCAAAACAAAATTGAATTAATCGGGGAAATGTAATTTCAATTTGCATGGTCGGGGAAAATGAAATTTGAAATTCCATAACCATGGAAAATAAAAATTCAATTTACACGAGAAGGGAAAATGCAAAATGAATTTGTAAATTACACTGAGTGGAAATTTGAATTTAAAAATTACACAAAGTGGAAAAAAATTATAATTTCACTAAATGGAAAAAATAATTTTCAAGTTACATTGAGTGGAAAAAATAATATTCAATTTCCACCAAGTAGAAAAAAGAGTTTACAAATTGTACCAAGTGGAAAAAATAATTTACAAATTGCATGGTTTTGAAAAGTGTTGGGGCATTTTACACAACTTGAGATTTGTAAAAACAAATTTTCATGACATGTAAAAGTGTGTTGGTGTTTTTACACACTTGAAACCTGTAACTGTCATTTTATCCCTTGGTTTTTGAAATTCAAGATGATTTTTTTGTACCAAGTGTTTATACTCAAAATTCATCTCTCGAATCTGGGCTTTGTAGTGGGACAAAAATTAGGAAATTTTAAAGAAGTTTGATTTTACCTTAATTTTTCACTCTAGTGCTGATAAGATCAAATGAATTCCTAAATTTTGTCTTTTCTCTATCATAGTATGCTTCCCATGATGATAAAAATCTTATTGCACCAAAAGCAAAATTGTTGAGATATATTCAACTCACTATTTGGAATCTTGAAAACTAGTTAGGTTTCATTATTCTACCCAAAATTTATCCATTGGGATACAAAATTAGTGTCCCATTATAAAAAAAATTATCGTCTATGTCTTTACAACATCTCTAATTTCCTATATGAGTGAAATTGCAGGTATTATCATTAAATGCAAAAATTTAAGACAATAAAGTGTAAGGCACAAATCCATCCTTGGGGATAATAAGATAACACCAAACCCATAGCATCCTTAAGCAGGTGCTAGAAATGGGTAAGTAGATGGCATTCCTCATGAACATACCAAGATCTAGACCAAGTATGCAAAGTGACATAAATTTAATAGACCCATAGATATTTTGGTAAGAAAGTTTCATCAGCCAACCACATTGCCTTGCATGCCTCCAAGTGAGGTTATAGAGCTCGAATACCACTATAGCTAATAATGCCTTGTATATGGTTGTTATGATGAAATCAATTATGTAAGGCACAATATACATGGCCCTAATGAAGGAAACACTCATGATGATATTTCCACCATAATTCATTGTGTTATTAAGAATGTGAATAAGTGATCATACACGATCAACATCAAATTCATAGAAGTCCTCCATTCACTAGATGAAATCACAAACTTACACTTTCTTGTGGAATGATGGAGATTCATCTAGCCTTTTAAGCAATGTATCCATAATTAATCTACGCATAAATTGCCTAGTGACAATATTAACAAACCTATGGCACTAGTGATACTTACGTCAAGTGTCCTCATGACTTCTAATGGCACCACAAACTCTCCTAGTAAGGTCATAGTCATCTTGTGCCCAAAAATAATAGGCATTACTTGTAGTATCATAGAGGGACTACGAATCCATCCATTATAGGCTTCCATCAAGGGTGGGATCATGATGTTCACTACCTTGAGATATACCATTATATATATGATTAATATATTCATGAATGTTAATAGGTTCAACATATGGGGGTCTATGTGCTTAGTCTAGTGGGATGATGATGTGTTGATCAATATTTTAAAATCTAATATATCTCTTTTTGAAGCTTAAATCAAATTAATTAGTAGAACACCAAGGATGAACCAATAGGTTTGGAAAGTCATCAGCCTTAGTGTATTTGATAAATTCAAAGTTAGCTTTGAAAGGAACCTTAAGGATAACCACAATGGCATTTTAATGAATTTTAATTGGTAGAGCATGGATCTTGTTAACCATGAATAATACATAGGGTGAAGGTTGTAAGTTTGGGCTAGCCATATTTCACCATACATCCTTTGTGAGGATAATCACCTCAGCACCAATGTTGACTAGAATGTCTTGGATCACCCATACATCAATGGTAACATTCACCAATATTTTTTTGTACTCTTGCAAGCTAGGAGGAACCAGAGTATCTTATCATTGAGCATGGTTTAGTTGATGATCTTTAATCATCCTTGGCATCTATTACTTAAACTAGTTAGGTAATAAGGTTAAAATATCCTCATCTAATTGGTACTTTCAAAGTTCTAGAAAGTCATCCCACACTACATCTTGAGGATTTGTGGCCTTCTACATATTAGCGTGTTGAGAAAAATCAAAATATTTAAGGAATTAGATCTCACATTGTAATTCCCTTATCAAATTCATAGTAACTTGGATCACTTATTTTTATTGTTGAGCATCAGGATACCTAGTTTCATGAGGATCTTCACATTGCACATGGGATAGCATGGATCTTGTTAGCCATGAATAACACATGGGGTAAAGGTTATAAGATCAGGCTAGCCATATTTCATCATACATCCTTTTTGAGGACATTTACCTCAACACCAATGTCGACTAGAATATCTTGGATCACCCATCCATCAATCAAAACATTCACCAATATTTCTTTGTCCTCTTGTAGTGTAGGAGGAATTAGAGTATATTATTATTGAGCATGGTTTAGTTGATGATATTTAGTCATCTTTGGCATCTATTGTTTAATCTAGTTATGTAAAAAGGGTCCAATATCCTCATCCAATAGGCACTTTCAAAGCTCATGCCAGTCATATCCCACTACATCTTGTGTATCTATGGCCTTTTGTATATCAACATATTAAGCAACATCATAATATTTAAGGAATTAGATCTCACCTTATAATTCCCTTACCAAATTCATAATATTTTTTAGTATTTCTTCATATTACAAAGCATCAAGATACCTAGTTGCATGAGGCTTTTCTCATTATACCTTTTCAATAGGTGGAGTGGATGTAGATTGGGACTATTCACCACTACACATTATAATGTTAACTTGTTGGGTTATTGGAGTATTAGGGAGAGATCATCAGTGTGGATTCTCAATTTGTATAATATTGATACCCTTATCATTCCTATCTTTGGTGATGGTTATATATAAATCAAGATCCAAGTGGTATTCATTTTTACATAAAGCACATGTTGGATAAACTGGGTAGTCTCACTAGTAATGATATAGATAACCACATTTGTATCATGTTTATGGTAGAAAACATTCACCTCCTCATCCTCAACCTCAGCCTCACCCATTATAACCACCCTATTCTTGATTATTTTAATTAGAAGCTTGATGTGTACCACATGTGCATGCCTCATGAATATCATTGATGAGATGACAATCATTGATGTCATGGGTATATTCATCACATATCTTATATTAAGTGGACACTTTTGATTAATTATTCCATTGTAATAAACAATAAGCTCAAACATCATGTTCATCTTGATAAATCTCACATGACTACTTCAGTACAATGCATATAAATTTACAAGGATAGTTATTTCTATTATGGCTCTCAAACTCATAATCAATACATCACATGCCACTATGAATTTTATGATCACTGTGTGTAGTCAAATTTTATAATTGGGGTGCCATTGTCATAATTTAAGCCTCCATAAAATGTCTAATTCTCATATCAATGCTTCTAACAACTTTAACATGGAGGGTAGATTCCAAGGCCTCACGCAGGATGGTAAAGGTTCTTCGAGATAATGTTCATCTGAAGGGGAGAAACAAACCTTCCACGAACCACTAAGCATGTTGAGTGGAATTAATCTCAAATTAGAGCTTAGACATGAGTGCCTTGAATCATTCATCATACTCATGCATGCTCTCAATTATCTCTTATTTTAAATCTTTTAGCATAATAATACTTTGTTGCTTAAACTTCAAAATATCAAATTCCTAGAGGAATGTTTCCTTAAGCTAGTTATAATCAAGTACTACTTGTTTAGGATCATATTTTATATATCATTTATGTACTCACTCTATGAGTGTGGTTGAAAAATGTGTAGATTTTACTTAGGTGAGGATATGGTGTGTGCTCTCCAAATAAGTTCACACTTGTGAACATGTTCAATAGTATTCTCCATACCTCAATATTTTAAAAATGAAGCATCATTTCATAATACACGGTGGGTAGTTAAGGTTCTAATAATGGTGGCTACTAAGAACTTAAAATTCTTCATGGTCCTTGGGGGTGAATTTCACCAATTCATCTTATGTTTCCTCCTAATCCACTATATGAAACACCACCTCTCATGCCTACAGCTATAGTAGAAACACTCAAGATATTGGGTGTTGAGGTAGGTTGATTCACTATATTCGGGCTAGTAATTTTCTAACTACTTATGTTGGGTCCACCAAAAATACAAGTTAGGCCATGAATGTGTCTTGTAAAGGAAAATAGAGATTCAATATACTAGTGTCCAAAAATTTCTCAACTATAAGTTCTATTAGAGGGCCATTTTTTGATTTTATGTTATCTGTATCCTAGTCATGTATAATTAGTTTGTTTAATTCAAAATCATGAGCTCTCACTATGGTTAGAGAATTGGGTTGGTTGAATTTGGGTTCTTCAATCTCCACTACCTAGCTTGTTTCTCCTTATATACACTAGAGCTGTAATTGGTTGTGGTTATAAATTTGGAGAGTCCTTGTGCTCTTTTGCTTCCCTATAGATCCTGATAACACTTCCTAAGTCCTCTCATCCACTTCCTATGTCACTTCCACCTATAATCCTTCAAAAAGCTTCATAATATTTGTTTTTATATAATTCCCATTGACTGGATACCATTCCAAACCAACAATCCTTCACAAATACCCTTACATTCCCATACTAATCATGTTGTTCATGGAAGGGAGAGTTTAGCCTTCCATGGGAAAAACTTCAAGCCTAGAGTCAATAAACAACTTATTCACCTATAATAGGAAATTATTAAGATACCAAAAACATTAGTCCCCAAAATATTGGAACTTAGATTCATTTGGATAAGAATAATTAATTATGGCATACTCCAAGATGTAACTATTCAACACCCCTCTCCACCAAACATCAACAACTCATGTCTATGGTGCTCCTAAGTGTGATAAAGCCATATGATGCTCTTTTATCCATGTTGTCTTACTTATAATATTTCTTGACCTATCTTGACCATAAATTATGATCCAAACATGCAAATTAATAGGAACTTCCACAAATAAAGTTTCATATAAGGAACTCTAGATATTTTATTCAATACATGCATGCTCAAAATATCTTGGTTTAAGAAATGGAACAACAAAGTTATCTTCAAAATTGGTAAGCCATCATTCAATTTTTTTGAGAGATAATCACTCGAGTAGTTTCCATCATTATGAAACAAGCACTATGGGTCTTGGAAATGAAACCAAAATGTTGGGTTAATTTTCTATCTAAACCTTTCCCTAGGTGTGCATTGAAGTGACTAGTTGCCAACAAGCTAGTGCATTAACATTTCATGCAAGACTTAGTGTTCTTGCACACTCACCTAAATCACATATAAAGAAACCAATTCTAATTGGTTTTATTAGGTGGAAGTTTACTTTTCATACATTAGTGCTCAAACGTATATCTTATTCAATGACTAAATAGAAAAATAAATACATAGATGTGGGCCTAGATTCTCTTAAGTGAATAAACATGATTAAGATAACCATTAACATCATATCCAAATTTTGCATTGATCATATTTAGATAAAATATATTATGTTCATTATATATATACTAGATCCATAAGTTACATAACAAATCTATAGTGTAATTCAGTGATACAATTTATCTTTAACTAGAGTGCAATATCAAGATTACAATGATATCCATGATTACACTATTTACCACAAGTCAAAATAGGTCAACCCCTTTACAGTATAAAACTTTATATATGGGTTTTATAGGATTTAATAGGGTGTTTCATGGTCCTTTTGATGTCATTTAATGTGTTACTAACCTTGGTCATAGTCAAATTTAGTCTTAAGTCATTTTATGTCACATAGGGTCATATTTGAGCCATTAATGGAGGTTGTATAGTTTCCCTTCATATAAAAGTGTTCCAAAATATCCTTAAACATAAAATATATCAAAATATTATTATTCATGTCAATTCTAACTAAAAATATGTAGGTTCCTAAGTCAGATCAAGAAAATAGTTAAAAAAGAAGAGGTTTTGGTAATTGTACAAATTCTGAAGGAGTGTGGTACATGTGGAAAATTTATATAAAGTATCTTAAAATTAATTGATTTCATTTAAATGATTTATCAGCTTTATAATTATCAAAAATAGTCCAAAATTATTCTACTCCTCCATCACTCTTCTTGACATGCAAAACTAGTCAACAAGTTTCCTCATGGTACGGCCAGTAGGAGAGGTTCCAGGTTAAATTATCTTAGTGGTAGATAGTACACTTTGTCTATATCATATTCATGGCATGAGATCAATTTTTGGTGCAACATTATTTATGAACCATTATTTATAAGTTGATTTCTCCTTTATTCATGTTCATCTTCATACCCTGTAGGTTTTATCTTTGTTTGAGCTGGTCTATACAATCCAATTAGTTAAATTGCTTCCAAGAGATGAAGACTTCATTATTTAATGGTTTCCATATTTTTTTTCAATTTTTGATGTGAGTGAATGAACCAAACATCTCAAGTTGCAAGTTGAGAACACTAATGGAGTTATAAGCATTATCATCAATGACAGAGGTTTTTCTTATCCTTGTAGTGGTTTTAGATGAAGGTGATATTTTATATTTTATGATTACCATGTATTATTAATTCAAATATCCTTTCAATATCAATTTAAAAAGGTCTCTCATGATTTTTATAGTGAATAAAAGATAACACAATCAACTTCATACATGACTATCATACATAGCCAGGTTAATGAGAGTTATTGAAGCCTTCATAACATCCATGGAGATGTAATGAATAATTTTAATAGGTTGGAAACCTTATTATAATATGAAAAATAAATCTAATCTTTCCAAATGATATATGATAGACTGTGATAACCAATTTTCTAACACAGTCATATAGTTTTGCCTTACTTGATATTGGTGTGCATCTACAGGAGAATAATCACGTGAAAATAGAAAATTGGAACTAGTTTTTAGTCCTTCAAGGTTAAAAATAAAAATTTAAGGATTTATATAAGGTATAATATGAATCATAAGGCCATACACTATGCATAATGTCAATATCTCATCCTCATTGCCCTATGACCTACAAGTGAAACTTATAGAAGCCTAAAGATGTTGCATAGATAGTTTGAACATGTTTTAAGACCTTCATAGGAGGTTGAAAAGTTAGAGAATGTTATAACAGTTAATAGTGTACCTACTGAGAGACATAGACTTGAGGGTCATGTACATATGTAAATAATGAGTTTTAGGGATCTATTACCTTAAAAACTCTAAAATAGAACCTTGGCCATATTGTTTGCCATCATGGAGTAGTATGACATGGAGTCTAGATAGATCCTAAGTATTTCATCATGGAGTTAAAACCTAAGAGTGATGACTTAACTAAAGAGAATGAATGTTTTAATCCTAAGAGTTGATGTTAGAGGGTTCCCAATTCATATATTCTTTCACTACACTTTTCTAGTGTTTTCTATAGTATATTGAACTTTCAAATGGTCTCATAGTCCAAGGTGGTATGACAAGAGTGTATATTCATGAAAAATTGCTTAATTGAGGAAATGAGAACATTAGTGTCTCAAATAACATCAATAAGAGTGAAATTATAGGGTTTTGAACTGGATCACCACCTACAGGTTTACCTTTACCCTCAATAAAAAATCACCTACAACTTGACTGTAATTACTCACAAACTCAAGAGATTAACCTTGGTCATTATAATCCTAAAAACATAAACATTTTCCGTTTGGAGTTGGTTTCAATACCTCACAAGGATCCTAGGGTGTGAATTATAGAGTCCAAGAGTTGAAATATAATATATAAGATCCCTTTTTGCTCCAAAAAGTATCAACTACAATCGACTCTAGTATGATAGTGATCTAAAGTATGGCTGTCTTAATGACAGCCTAGTATAGATATGATGTGAATAGGTCTAAATTACTATAAGATGGTATTAATGAATTTAATAAGATGTGTATCATGGTATATAAGGTCTAAGACAAAATATCCACCTATAGATATGTTATTCTCTTAAGTAAATAACATAGTCATAGTTGACTGTAGTCTTGACTAGTCAAGTGAAAGGTCACCTTGAGGAGTTGGTAAAAAGGAATGGTTTTTATACATGTTACAAGAATATTCAAGATCATAATGAACTTACCACCTGGTACTCATCCCAAAAAAAACATGATAAGATCCATTTTCAATGTGCATCCAGAGTTAACACACTAATCTTGTAGACAGTCAATGAGTTTGTGTAATCATATAAAATGTCCCAAATTGCTAGCTTGAGTGTGGTTTTTGACACCCAATCCATAGGACCTTCTTACATTCTCTCATGACCCTTATAGACACCTTTTTCTTATAATCAGTCATTCATAGACTTTTGAGACCTGATTCTAGCTCAATGTGACTCCATTTCCCATGCTTATTCCAACCCCCAGGTCTCGAGCTTGTAGGATAGGAGAACTGGGGTTGGACTATAGCATTGGAACATAGGGTGTCCTATTTCTATTGATATTATCTAATCACATTTTGAGCCTAGATGATCATTTCCTTTTGATTCCTCTTCATCATTATGTCAGCCTAGCATGAATACATTTAACCCATGACCAAAAGATCCCTATAAAATCCCATTCAATTTTCATTTAGAAGAGGTTATAACTATTACAAATCAAGATAGAATACAATAAAAACCACTAAGGCAAATTTCCCTATTCTCTATATAGCAATCCAATATAGCTACAAGCATATTCAAACCCTCACATCAGTCCCTAGCCAACTCAAGTATACTCAATTTAGCATTTTTGCATTAGAATAACACTGTTTCACAAAGCACATCAAGTGGGAGAACTACATATGGCTTGATCCCTCTTCAAATTATTGGTATGTAGATAGTGTGCCCACACAAGGGGTTTGGATACACGCCCAATGCATCTTACACACACTAACCTCCCCTCTTTCACAAAGTCTTATTCAAGCATAATGAAGGCCTAGGATTGGAGATTAAATCAAATATACAAGGAGCTTTATTTACATTCAAGCTTCAAAATTTCATAGGTAGGCTCACACAAGGATAGTGGACAAAACCCAAAAAAATCAAATCTTTGTCACCAATTTGGACAATAGCAATAGGACCTAGAATATAGTGCTAAACCCCAAAGTGTCCTCTTTTTGGTGCTCATATCCTTTCACCAAACAAAAGCTAGATATAGATTCATGACACTATCATAGTCTTACACATCTAGTATCAGCCTATGTCTCAGTTGTATCAATTGATTTTAAGATAAGTTGCATTTTTACTCTTTTATTACTATTTTTAGAAAGCTACAAAGGTCAAATAAATTACAAAAATCACTACTATATTTATTGCAATATTATTTATTGATTTATTTATTCCATACCCTTAACTAAAGTAGGAATAAGACTCCAATATTCCCAAGATAGTTAAATCATTTAGTGAACCTGACTTACTTCGTTTGCACATAAAAACCCTAAAAACCCTAAGAAAAATTTCTTGCTAATTTTTCCAATATTTTTCTAATTTTTTCCCTACATATTTAAATAAAAAATTCACATTAGTTTTTAAAATTATATAGTAATTTTTAAAAAATTATTTTCTTCAAAACCTTAGTTGTACATATTAGGTCCCTTTAAATTTGAAATTTTCTAGTATTTTTTTGATTTTTTACCTGCATATTTAAATCAAAAATTCACTTTAATTTTTAAAATTCCATAGTAATTTAAAAAAAAAATCTTCCAAACCTTAGTTTCACATGCTAGTTCCCTTTAAATCAAGAGTTTTTCCAATATTTTTCTGATTTCTTACCTACATATTTAAATAAAAAATTTGCATTTTATTTTAAAATTTCATAGAAATTTTAAAAAATCATCATTTTTTTCAAAACCCTAACTACATATACTAGGTCCCATTGATTTTGAGGTATCACCTTACATCTAAAATCAGATTACACATTAAAAAAAAAATGGATCTCATTTATTTGATAATATTTCTTGCAAATAATAAGGAGACCATCTAGCTTTTTTAATATGTGACTCCATTTCCTTATTACATGACTCCATTTCCCATGCTTATGAAATGTAAAGAATGAAGATTTGTATTAACATAATGATGAAGTTTACCATATGTTAATACAAAGCTCTATTCTTTTCATTTCATGCTTACTTTTTATAATATGGGATGATATTAAGAAATTCAGTGCTAAACATGTTAAGATATGACTTGCCTCACGTTCCTTAGAGCCTATATCCCATGATAAGTTATGTTGCATGGTCCATTTTACTATTCCCTACATCACTACCCATTTCTAGAGATCCAATTTGGCACCCTTTGTCCCTCCACCACCTCAACCTATCAATTATCTATGCTCCCCTCCCATAGCTACTACTAATCCTATATAGTGAGTAGATAATGTAGTTAGATATGTTACTTGATGTACCACCATACTCCCCAACATAGTTAGGAGCCCCACCACCCTCATATTCCTTCTTGTCCTAGGCCTAACCCACCTATACAAGTATATCTATACAAGGCATATGATATTGTTGATTAGCTAAGAAACACACTAGTTAAGATTTCCATGTTAGAACTGCTTCAGAAATCCAATGTGTTCAAGGACATTCTTTATCAAGCACTCACTTAGAGTTCTATGCCCATTAATTTAGATCCCTCTTATTTTGCATCATGGTCAACACATTGAAAACTATAGAAGATGTTATTTATTTTGATCATGAGGACATACCTTCTTAGATAGTTATTAATCAAAATTTCCACTATTCATATAAACTCAAGTCAAAACTAGTGTAGTTAAGAGAGTTCTAGTTGATAGTGGTTTTGAACTTAATATATGTAACATTACATTCTTATAGACCATGGGAGTAGATATGGCATCCATGTAAAAATCATATAATAATATTAGAGGGTTTGATGATATACAACTATAAACATTAGGCTCCATTGCTTTGGATATCATGGTAGGGATAAAAACTCTCTATACATAGTTCCAAGTCATGCTAGGTCTTATCCATTATAATATTTTACTTGGATGACCTTGGATACATGCTATGGGGGTAGTTCCTTCTAATCTTCATCGATGTGTTAAATTTATCCATGAATGATACCTATACACATTCATAAAATATAACTAACCATTTAGATATTGTAAGATTATAGAGTCATTTTCAACTATTTCACAAGATGGGACACCTTATATCATAGTTTCGTCACCACCTCATTACATTTCTCTTGATCAGATATGTACATATGAGGTAGGAGAGACTAACACATCTCATACTCCTCCACTTATAGTTGTTTCCTCAACTCCAAATACTCAGCCAGTCATAGTAGATTTAGCCATTCCATCTACTCCATCAATCATAATTTTTACACCTTATAATTATACAATCACTAACAATAGTTCTAACAATACCAATTGATTCTATAGATATAGCTCCTTTATCAATTATAGATACTCTCATAGCATCATTGTCTTCTATTACTATAGTTGATGAGACTCTCATATCACAATTACCCCTTGTCATAAATTTTGAGTTACCATATGTACATGATGTTGATATAGATTCCCAAGCTTCTTCAGATGATGATACAGTACCCACACTCATAGATGATTATTTATATGGATTAAGCTTTACACCAGTTGGCCCAAGAGAGTACTAAGATAACTCTAGAGCTCTCATTACACATCCTACATGACTCTTATCATCTCACAGTACACTCTTAGGATATACTCCACATTCATGGCCATAAAAAATCACTTAGCACATATAGTTCACATGGTTACCTCTATGGATATAGAGTCAGTCATTCAAATTTAGGTAGGTCACACACACCATCAACCAAAGATTATGTTATAGATGTTACTTGATCATGGATTAATCACACTACCTTCAGTATAATATAGATCTATTAGCAGGTTATCATGGTAGGATGGTCACCCATTTTATCTCTTTCATGAAATCATAGGACATGAAATTGACTCATGTATAACTTTATATTAGATATTGGATAAACTACAATTTCAAGGTACTCTTCAGATTACATCACCACCAACACTAGCTTCATCACTTCCATCGAAGCCATATACTACCAGAGTTAAATATCCCAGATGAAAATCAACATCTTCACCACCAAAGTAACATTCAGTTCACCGTCAACAGGATAACACCATGTATATAGAGTCTATAGCATACGATGATACTTATGATGATGATATTGAGGTATTTGATGATGGTTGTGATCCCTTCCTTCATCTCTATCCCCAGTGGACTCTATCCTTGAACCCTTTACCCCCACCATCCTAGTCTTTTATGTTATTTGTGTACATATTGATTTATTCATATGTTTTTACATAATTTATTTTTAGCTTACTTTTATATAGATTCTTTTCAAAAAAATTCAAAATTTCTTGTATATAGATTCTTTTCAATTGACTATACATAGTTTCCTTTTCATTGATTGTACATAGTTTCTTTTCAATTTCTTGTACATAATCTCTTCATGATTGATTATACGTAACTCAAAATTTAAAAAATAACAAAAATAATATAATATTATCAAAATAAAAAAAACATTCAAATAATTTAAAACCATGAAAAACATTTCAATTGGATGCATTATCCATGCTTTACATTTCTACTACCATGTTAGACTTACATTTTTTGTTTTATGCTATTGTTTGTTTATTTTTATACATTACCATGATTCACTTGATATTTTTTGAGTGTGTGCAGTGCCATCTAGATCCTTGATTACTTCACTCTACCCATTGAGGGGGTATGCTACTTCTACATTTAAGACATACATCGATATATCTACCCACTGGGGGCATCTTCTACATGACTACACCATATAGGTTATGTCATTCCTACATCATACACTCTAGTTATCATGTTGATGTACATTACTTAATAAATTACATAGATTAATCTATGTATATTCAATAGCATATAGCACTTGTATATTTCTTAGCATATACCTAGTCTTGTACTACATGTTTTGCATACTTTCACTTCTTTCTTTGATTAGTTATATGTGATTATATTTCTAGTATATTACATGCTTTCCTTCCTTACTATGTGTAGCTAGATGTGATTGAATTTCTTAATTCCTATTTTGTCTCTTGTATATACCTTAGGATATTTACCAATGTCCTTTTCTTATACTCTTCTATGTGCTTGTATCCCTCATGCCAACTTTGCTTATTTTTAATTATACGTATATGTGACATTTAAACATGCCTTACATGATTACTTTCTAGTTTGAGTGATATGTACCCATGTCCCTTGTTTTCTTGGCCCCTTGGCTACTCTTGTATGCTTCTTGCTTCTTATCTTATGTGCTTATTGTTTATTTTCTTCTTAATTTTTTTGTAATGCCATAATCCACATCATGCATTATCTCACTTTCTTGGATGCCATGATGGACATCATGCTCCATCCCTCCTTGAAAACTAAAAAATAACATTTCTAATTTTAATTTATTATATTACACATGCTATTACATTATTATATTTATCTAGGCATACTCCTATTGATCTAATAATCTCCAATACAAACTATGCTATATCTTGAGACATCCTTTCGATTATCATTATTAGATCATGTATCTCACAACATAAAACACTTTAGGGATTTTTATTCTGAGGGAATTCATTGTAGGGTCTCCATTCCTACTCTTATAAGAGGGGGAAATAAATAGGGGTTTTGTCATAAAGATCAGAGCTCCTACTAGTCAAAAAATTAGTTTTAGAACATTTAGAATAACAATCAAAGGTCAAACGAGGTAGAAAAGACCAAAAAAATAGTGATGATTATAGTATAATCATCAGATTTAGTAAAATAAAATAGTGTCAGACATGGATAATAGCATTAGACACCAGGGTGTCCCATTTCTAACACTCTTGTCTAAATAATAAAAAAAACTAGATTTTACAGAAATAGGTAGAAAGGTAAGCTCAGTAATAGTTTTGTCACATATAGATCAGTTCAAATTCAGTAGTTTCAATACAATTTTTCTCATAGAATCCAAATATAGGGGGAATCATGCATGCCATGATGGATCTTTCTTCTAGCTTCAGATTGAGCAGTTGGTATAACTTCTAGATCAAAATCCATATTACAAACACTAGTGATTGGGGGCAATGTGCACGACACATTGGTCTTCTTTTATTTCTAAGCTCAGTATATTACCCAAGAATTCTTAGAAATTATGTGCCTCATTCTATGTATAGGTGGTTTGCATAATTTTAGAGTAGATTTCATACAAGCCTAACCTTCACATTCTCGAGTGGATTCCACATAAGCTTAGTTCCCAATTTTTAAGGGCTTTCAAACAAGCCTAATCTCCTCCTTTTAGAGTGGCTAATATTGGCCTAGTTTATAGTACACATTCAATTATCCACTCCACATTATTAGATTATAAAGCATTCATGAGATTCAAAATCTATCTCATATGACACACTTTTATATTGATATCAGTTCTTAGCTTTACTTACTGGGTAATGATGGAGCTAGTCTAGCTAGCCTTTGTATTCTTGAGCCACCTACTCAGAGGCATTGGACACATAGTCCAAACATCGATCAACATATGCATGATCACATAGATTCACTTATTAAGCAATGATGGAGCCAAATGTCTATCCTTTGCATTCTTGAGCCACTCTCAAGTAATTGAGCACTCAACTCTATTCACAATATTAATCTTGGTACAACACATATCTAGCATCATTTAACAACACAATAGGTTTTATATTGGTTTACATACTCAGTGAGGTGTATTCATTCCTTTATGTTCCTCTCTCTCTTATGTAGCTTTGTATATTCTTATTTTAGATATAGCATATATAGTAAGAACTAATCTACTCTTTATTTTTCTCTTGTATATTTACACTTCACAATGTGCTCTCTCTATGCACACTCAACATCACACAACTTCATGAGCTTCACCCTTGTAGGTAAGTTCAAGTATGCTTTTTACTTTTCCTTTATCTTAGTATTTCACTTTACTACATCACTATAATAAAGGGGGAGAAATGCAATAATATAAAATGTCCCTAATTGATAGATTGAGTGTGGCCTACGATACCCAATCCATAAGACCTTACATGCTCTCAAGACCCTTATAGACATCTTTTTGCTTATAACCTATCATTCATAGAATTTTAAAACATGATTCCAATTTAGTTAGTCTCAATTTACCATGTTTATTCCATCCCCTAGGTCTCAAACCTATAGGATAGGATCATTGGGGTTAGACTATAGTGTTAGACCCTAGGGTGTCCTATTTCTAGTGCTTTTGTCCAATCACATTTTAAGCCTAGATGATCATTTCCTTTTGATTCCTCTTCATCATTATGTCAACCTAGTGTAAATAAATTTAACCCATGACTAATAGATCTCTATAAAATCCCATTCAAATTTAATTTATAAGAGGTTGGAAGCTATTACAAAGCAAGAAAGAATACAAGAAAAACCACTAAGGCAAATTTCCCTATTCTCTACATACAGCCATCCAATACAACTACAAGCATATTCAAACCCTCACACCAATCTCTAGCCACCTCAATCACACCCAATTTATCATTTTTTCATTAGAATAACACTATTTCATAATACATCAAGTGGGAGAACTACAAATGGCTTGGTCCCTCTTTGGAATATTAGTATGTAGGCAGTGTACCCACACAAGGGGTGTGGATACACATTTAGTGTATCTTACACACACTAATGCCCCCCCTTCTTTCACAAAGTCTTATTCAAGCATAATGAAGGCCTAGGTTTAGAGATTAAATCATCTCTACAAGGATCTATGTTGACATTCAAGCTTCAAAATTTCATAGGTAGGCTCACATAGGGATAACAAACAAAACCCAAAAAACTCAGATCTTTTTGACTAGTTTGGATAATAGTTGTAGGACTTGAACTATAGCACTAGACCCTAAAGTTTCCTATTTTTAATTATCTTATCCTTTCATCAATTGAAATCCAAATATAGATTCATGACACTGTCGCAATCCTACATAGTCGATATCAGCATATGTCTTAGCCATACCAGCCTAGTTTTAAGCTAAGTTACATTTTTCCTCTTTTATTACTATTTTTAGAAAGATAAAAAGGTAAAATAAATTACAAAAATAAATATTGTACTTATTATAATATTATTTAATAATTTATTTATTCCAAACCCTTAACTAAATTAGGAATAAGACTCTAATATACCCAAGATAGTTATATCGGTTTAAAAAGTATGCCTTGAGTTTTGGGATAGATATTTTGAAGACCTATTGATGTGATAAAACTCTACAATTTTGTATAAAAGGTCCATAAATTTTACCTAAGCCTCTCATACATTCAAATTAAAAAAATACAATAGGGGAGATTCCCTCTATTCTATCTAAAATAGAGGGCACTCCCAGAGAGATAAACCCTGCAAGTTTAGTATGTCAATGATGATGGGGTAAACTAAAAAATAATGAAAAATTGAAGGAGAAATAGGAATTTTTATTTAAAATCAATGAATATGGTGAAGGTATCATAATACTAAGGATCCCAACATAGTGGCCCAAACTCACATAGGTGTAGACTAAGCCTACTAGGTCTTGACTAGGCCTAATGTTTAAAGGGGTCTATTTTTTATAACACCAGATGAGACTTACAAAGAATTGAATGGACTTAATGTGTATTTTAAAAGTGTTTTTAAGCTTTTAGTTTGTATATAAGGTCACAAATAATCCATTTCATGTCTTAGAAGCATAACAGGGTGCATACAATGTAGGAAAGGACTTGATAGGTTGACTTTGAAAGCTCATAATAGAATGGATGCATAACATGGGAACTTGATGAGATAATATATGTTTAAGGGGGTCTTGATATTTCATTTTATGGAATTTATTTTAGGACTGAATGTCACACTTTTATGAACAATCCTTAAGGGCTAAAACTACTTAAAACTATCCAAACCCCTTATTTAATGACCTAATGGGGAAGAAGTTGATAGAAATGCATCCATATGAGCTAGTTTGGTTAGGGAGATGATTAGAATTTTTATAATACTCCTCAAGGTTCCTTCTCATCACATGGTCTTGTACCCTATTTGTATGGATAGGGTGCAAAACTAATTTTATGGACAAATTTATGTGTTTTGTAGGTTCACAAGAGATTCAAAAGGTGAGGATCACTTTGGGAGATATAATGAGACCTAATATAACTCTTCATATGTGCTTATTTCTCCATAAAGTCACATAAGTACCTCTATAATCACCTTCACTTTAGCCAGTCCAAATTGGAATGGTGAATGAAGAGTGATCACCAAGTGAGAAGATGATAACTCCAATTGGGAGATCTTTCAAGGTCTGCTCGATGGATATAGAGACATGAGGACTCTTTAAAAGTGTCACATCACCCCTTTTATGGATTAATTTTAGAAACTAAAGACCACTTGGTGTTAAGTGTTAAGGATGAGTGAAAGAAGGGTGATTATGACTATAGATAGTGATAATACTTATCTAGAATATGTTTGATGTTTAGGGACACATCCAATGAAATTTAGAGCATGTTTCTAACCCCCCTTCATAATTTAATGCTATCATTTATCCCTAGTCTACTATGGAGTGTTCAAAGAAGACCAAATGATGTACACAGTTTCAAGAAGCAACTGAGAGACATTTATGCCAAGTTTAAGGAGTTTGATGACTTTAAAGGAAATTTGTCAAAAGATACCTTACATGGTTTTTTCCCTATTACATTATACTTCAAATATAACTCCTCTCAACTTAACACATATTCTTATGACTCTTGATCTTCATTCTTCTCTCTCCTCTCTCACATCCTATAAGTACTAACCATTTTGGCTCTTGTTTTATAATTCCACACCATGTATGGCAAAGCCCTACTAGTTTGATGTTCTACTTTGCCTTTGAATAATATGAGAAATCTGGTTTTGAGTTCACAAACATCTTATCTAAGTGTGCAAAGTGATGAATGGTGAGGTTTAGTGATTCTATCCTTACTTCTCATTGTCCTTTTATGTCTAGTGCAAAAAGTTCTCATTCTAACAAGTCATATAGAGTGTATCAAGTGTGTTTAGATACCTTAATGTGTGAAATTTTACTTATATTATACAATTTTCCCTTTTATCTACTTTCCTTCAATTGTCTTATGCATATCACCTCTATATTGAAATACTAATGTTAGAAAATCTTAGGACTTTGAAGTTGGTTTATAAGTCTTATTTCTTAGAGAAATAAGTATGATAACATTGTGTAAATATTCATGGTGTATCAAATCCTTATAATAGATTTCTTTCATGCATATTTCTTCCCTTTTTCCCACAAATAATGAGTTAGCATAGGTGATAAGCACTTCAAGATCAATTCAGGGAGTTATCCCTTAGACCTAGAGATCTACCTCTACTATAATTAACCCAAAGGCCTAGAGGTATTCCAATGTTTCCCAAATATTAGAGGAGGATTGAACAACCTCCTCTATGGTGAAACATTTGGCATGACTGGTGGGACCCATTATCTTAAAGACAACTTGGCAAGGTGAATGTTGGTCTTGACAACATCAGTTGCATATTAGTGTGTTAATCAGCATTTGGAGACTCTATTCAAGGTAAAATCTGGTTGTAGACCATTATTTTGTCATATAGTTTTGCTCATACTTCATGATCTTTACTAGGTCATCATCTAGTAGATTTTTCAATCCCATCAATCCATCTCTTCAACCTAAACTTCCTCTAGAAATTCAACACCCTTAACCTATTCTACCCTTTAAAGATCAAGAGGACTTTACTATCTAAGAGGATCAAGAAATTAAGCAAGATCTTGAATAAAACATGGATAGGAAGCATGCCTTCCTAACCTTTTACACTAAAAATCTAATCCATATTCATGATCATGATGACATACCCCCTAATGCTACAAAGAATGTTCCTACATTTAATAGTGAAGGCCATGTTACTCCTAGTGAACACATCAAGGATATCTCCAATTTTTGTAGTTTTCACAATGTCACTAAGGTTAATATTTCTATTAGAATCCTTTCCATGTCCCTTAGATGGAAATCACTTGATTGGTATAGTAATTTACTCAGTGGTTGCATTACATGGGATGACTTTAAAGTGTTACTAACTTCAAGATTTGAGGACAAGAGTGATCATAATTTACTCATACATCAGATAAATATGATCCAAATATCCCTCCAAGAGACAATCCATGACTTCAATGAGAGGTTCTAAAAGAGTTTTCATAGATTACCTCCCCCCATGAGGTCACCTATTAGCTTTGTGTTTCCTACATACTTGAGATCCATTAGTACTGATATTGCCATCATGCTACAATCCATGGGTGGTTTCACTTTACCTAAAGCATATGAACTTGCCATTAGAGTGGAGAATGGCCTCATTCAAGAAATAAAGTTTCCTCTAAAGGTCCATATGCCTCTAATACCAAATATATTTGTTGATACCCCAAACATTGCCCAAGTTCCAAGTGAAAATGTCAAACCAAAGATTACTTCTAAAAAGGTAGATGATGCCATGGATAAAGATGTATAAATTTAAATTTTAAAATCTTAGATTAAGTAAGAAAGAATGAAAAAGGGTGTGAATCAAATTCCCTATCCCTATCAATAGAAATATGGTCAAAAATATGGGTAAGGGAGAGGTCAAGGGTAGCTTAACTTCAATAGGCATGCCAATGCATATAATACTACGTCAACATCCAACACAAGAGTAATGGTACTGGTGCATAATAATTTGATATAAGGAGAATAATAAAAATAAGGCCAATTTATGGATTCAAATTAATGTGTATAACAAGATCTAGTTTCTCAAGGAGGAGTCACTCCTCTACTATTAACATAAGATGAAGTCCTAATGTAAACAAGTTAAGGTTGGTAGCCTCAAGTATAAAGCTTCACTAACTTATTAGATGAAGACATTTATGTGCTTAACCAAATAAATTTTATTATATTAAACAATATAGCTAAGATAAAGGCTTTAGGGGATGCTCATGGTGTGCCTACAATCTTAACTAGTCCTCTTACAAGGTAACAAGGCATTACTATAAGCATGGTAGTCCCTACAAATCTTGTACCTTCTTTAAATTAGAATGTTATAATGTCTATTCAAAGTGCTTCAATTAATCAAGATAAAATCACTTCTTTTCCTCCACGGACTCAATAAAAAAGTAATTACCTCTACCCTAAACATTGTGGATTCATTGAAAAGTGCCAATGTATCCATTTCTCTTTGGGATTTCCTTCATATGCCTAGCCAAAAAACACTTTAAAAAAAATAGTTGTCTGCTATCCATGTTCATCCTTAATCTTAAAGCCTTGTTCATGGTAATTTCTCTTACTAATGCCCATAATAATAGTTTAGAACCATCTACCAAAGCTGATAAGCCTCTACATTTCTACTACACTCTCATAATGGGAGACAAACTAGTACACAACTGCATAGTTGATAGTAGATCCTTTACATCAGTGATGCCTAAGGTTGTAGCTAAAAAATTGGGCCTCAAGTATGAACCACATAGCAAAGAAGTGCTTCATTTAGATGGTACACCTAACAAGAGAGTAGGATTGATCAAAGGGCTAAAGGTTTTCTTTCATGATTGTCCTAGTTTCCCCATACTTCAAGACATTGTTATTGTTGACTTGCCTACCCACTTTGAAATATATCTTTCAAGATATTTCAAAACTAATTTATAAGGATACTTCTTAGCTAATTAGTATTTCCTATCCTTCAAGACAAGATATGGAACAAAGGTGACCATAAAAAATTTGAGCAAGCTAAGGTAAGTGTTGAACATTCCATATCATAATCTAATGAAGTTAATTATTTGATCCATGTATATGATGATGATAGATTGAAGAAAATGATAAATAATTATGATGATAAAAACCATGTAGTTCTACCTGCACTTGATGAAGTAGCTCTTGAAGATGATGTTCATGAGGAAGAGGAAGATGACTTATGGCAAAGGTTCAATGTCATATGTCAAAAAGTTTGATCAGTTAGGTAATACCACTTCTACTCTTAAGAAATATGAATCTGATTATAAGTGTTTTAATGAGACTAATGAGTAGGTTGTTGATTCTTCTATCAAGTATGAAAGTATATGTCAAATCATTGTTTAAGAGTCTATAGTCATAAAAGAGCTTAGTGAAGCTAATTCCCAAGAAATTGTAATCATGGAGAGGCCTAGTGAATTCAAGGTAGAAGTGGTTGTGATTAATAAATATCTAATACATAAATATACATTAGAATCACATTTAGAGGTATTATAACATAGTGAATAGGAACTTGATGATCATACATATCAAGTACATTCTATCATATAAGAGAGCAAAGTTGAGATAGTTGTCATACCTCATAATCTATTATTTAAAGAACATCAAATGGAAATGATAGAGATAAATTAATTTGTAGCTCCAAAAAATTTATCTGGAAGGAAAGAGATAACCTTCATGAAATCTGAAATTAGGCCACTTGAAGACATGAAAAGATATAGGGATGGTAAGTTATTTCACCATCTACCTAGTCAAGAGTTTGAAGACAAGCATGCTTCACATGGTAATTTGCTTTCATGGAGTGAAAAATATGTAAGAGGAACCATCTTTGACCCTATTAAAGCATGGTAACGTGACTTTCACCTAAATAGTGAGGTCTTACACATATTATATTAGGTGTGTGTCTTTCTTTTAGTTGTGTGTGTGTTCCATAAGTGTTCTTGAGAACACATGTGTGTTTCTTTTAGTGTGTCTTATTTTATGTGTATTTTGTTTCTTTTTGGTATGGTTTCAAAGGAAAATTTAGTTTCATACTTGTGCATAGGTGACTCTATATCCCAATGGATAGTATTAGGCTACTGGGCATTGGTATAGTAAGTATACCACCCTTAAGAAATCACCAAAAATGTTGACTATTTTGACCATAAGTCAAAATAGGTCAACCCCTATAGTAAAAAACTTGATATATGGGTCTTATAGGAGTAATAGGGTGTGTCATGGTCCTTTTGTTTTAATTTGATGTACTACTAACCTTGGTCATAGTCAAATTTAGTCCTAAGTCATTTTATGTCATATAGGGTCATATTTGAGCCATTAATGGAGGTTGTACAATTTACCTTGATAGACAAGTGTTCAAAGCTATCCTTCAACATCAAATATTCTATAATATTGTCATTCATGTCAGTTCTAACTAAAAATATGTAAGTTTCAAAGTTAGATCAAGAAAATAATTGAAAAATAAGAGGTTTTGGCAGTTGTGCAACTTCTAAAGGACTATGGCACATGTGGAAAACTTATCTAGTGTCTTTTCAACTTCCCTAAGTTTTTTAAATGCTTTATTAGATTTTAAAGTATCAAAAATGGACCAAAACCATTCTGCTCCTCCATCACTCTTCTTGGCATACAAAATATATCAATAGGTTTCCTCGTGGTATGACTAATAGGAGAAGTTTTAGGTCAAATTATCTTGGTAGTATATAGTACACTTGGTATCTTCATATTCATGGTAGGAGATCAAGGTTTGGTGTAGTAATATTTATGAAGCATTATTTAGAAGTTGACTACTCCTTTTTGTATGTTCATCTCCACACCCTATATGTTTTCTCATTATTTGAGCTAGTCTGTACAATCTAATTAGTTAAATTAATTTAAATAGATTTTTGCTTCCTTATTTCATGGTTTCCATCTTCATTTGCATCTTTAGAGGTGAGTTAATGACCCAAACATCTCAAGTTACAAGTTGAGTATACTAATGGAGTTATAGGCATGATCATCAACTACAAAGGTTTTTATTGTCCTTGTAGTGGTTTTCGATGAAGGTGATATGTTATATTTCATGATTCTCATGTCTTGTTAATTCACCTATCCTTCTAAGATTAGTTTAAAAATGTCTCACATGAATGTTGCAGTCAAGAAAAGACAACACAGTCAACTTCTTACATGACTATCATACACAATTGAATTAATGAGAGTTTTTGAAGATTGAATAACATCCATGTATATGTAATGAATATTTTCTAAGAGTTTAGAAACATTATTATAATATGATCAATAAATATAATCTTTCCAAATAATATATCATAGATTGTGATAACCAATTCTCTAACATAGTCATATAGTTTTGCCTTACTTTATATTGATGTGCATCTACATGAGAATAATTACATGGAAATGGAACATTAGAAATGGTTTTAAGTCCTTAAAGATTTAAAATATCAATTTGAGGATTGATAAAAGATATAAGATGAATCATAAGGCCATACACTATGCATAATGTCCATATCTCATCCTAATTTCCCTATGACTTGCATGTGCACCTACATGTAGTTCTTATATATGACTTAACATGTTGCATAGAGAGTTTAAACATGTTTTGAGACCTTCATAGGAGGTTGAAAAGTCAGATAATGCTATAATAGTCAATAGTGGACTTATTGAGTGATAGGAAGACTTGAGGGTCATGTACTTATGTAGAGAATCATTTTTATGGGTCTATTACCTTAAAAAATCCAAAATAGAGCCTTAGCCATATTTGTTTCCATTATGGAGTAGTGTGGCATGGAGTCTACATAGATCCTAAGTGTTTCATCATGTAGTTTAAACCTAGGATTGATGCCTTGAACAAAGAGAGTGAATGTTTGAATCCTAAGAATTAATGCTAGAGGGTTCCCAATTCATACATTTTTTCACTACACTTTTTTAGTGTTTTCTATAGTATCTTGAACTTTCAAATGGTCTCATTGTCCAAGGTGGTATGACAAGACTATATATTCATGGAAAATTACCTTATTAAAGAAATTAGGACACTAGTGTCTCAAATAACATCAATAGGAGTGAAAGTATAGGATTTTCACCTGCATTACCACCTACTGGTATACCTTTTCCCTCAACAAAATGTCACCTAGAGCTTGATTGTATGTACTCACAAACTCATGAGATGAACCTTAGTGATTATAAGCCTAAAAACATAAACATTGTCCATTTGGAGTTGGTTCAAAGACCTCATAAGGATCCTAGGGTGTGAAGTATAGAGTCCAAGAGTTAAAATCTAATCTATAAGATCCCTTTTGCTATAAGAATGGTCAACTATAGTTGACTGTAGTATGACAGTGCTCTAAAGTATGAATATATTAATATAATGTGAATATGTTTAAATGAATTTAATATGGTATTAATTACTTTAAGAAGATATAGATCATGTTATATAATGTCTAAGACAAGAGATACACCTATAGGTATGCTATTATCTTGAGCAAATAACATAGTCAAAGTTGACTGTAGTGTTAACTAGTCAAGTGAAAGGTCAACTTGAGGATTTGGCAAAGAGGAATGGTAAATATACATGTTAAAAGAATCTTAAAGATGATAATTAAAATACCACCTGGAACTCATCCCAAATAAATAGGACAAGATCCATATTCAAGGTGCATCTATAGTCAACACACTAATCTTGTAGATAGTTGGTGAGTTTGAAAAGTCTACCTTGAGTTTTGGGATGTTTGGAAGACCTATTGATATGACCAAATTCTATAATTTTTTATAGAATTTCCCTGTAACTTACCTAATCCTCTCATACATTAAAATTTATAGATACAGTATAGTATATTCCCTTTGTTCTATCTTAGATAAAGGGCACTCTTATAGAGTTAAACCTTGTAGGTTTAGTAAGTCAGTAATGAGGGGGTAAGATAGAAATTGATGAAACATTGAAGGAGATATAGGAAGTTTTATTAAAAATGAATTAACATGGTGAATGTCTCACAATACATAGGATCCCAACATAGTGGACCAAACCCACATAGGTGCAGACTAAGCCTACTAGGTTTTGACTAGGCCTAATGCATAAAGGGGTCCATTTCCATTTATAACACTAGATGAGACTTGTAGAGCACTGAAATACATTAATGGGGAGATATAAGGTGTGTTTCATCCTTTAGTTTGTAGAGAGGGTCACAAAGAATCCATTTCTAATCTTAGAATCATGACAGGGTATATTGAATGTAGTAAAGGACTTGAAAGGCTAAGTTTGAAAGCTCACAATAGTATGGATGCGTAGCATGGGAAACTAAGGAGACAAGATATATTTAAGGGGTTCCTATTCTTTACTTTTATATAATTTTTCTGAGGATTAAATGTCAAACTTTTATAAATAATCCTTAAGGGGTGAAACTACTTAAAACCCTCCAAAACCTTTGTTAATGACCAAATGGGGAAGAAGTTGATAGAAATGCATCCATATGAGCTAGTTTGGTTAGGGAGATTATTTTAAATTGTATAAGACTCCCAATGGCTCCTTCCCATAAGATGGACTTGTACCCTATTTGTATGAACAAGGTACAAAATTACTTTTCTTGACATATTTATGTGTTTGACAAGTTCAAGGGAGATTCAAAAGGTGAATATCACTTTCAGAGATAGAATGAGACCTAATATAACTCTTCATATGCATTTATTTCTCAATAAAATCATATAATTACCTCTATATTAACCTTCACTTTAGCTAGTCCAAACTGGCATGGTGAATGAAGAGTGATCACCAAGTGAGAGGGTGATAACTCTAATTAGGAGGAATTTTAGGGTCTACCTAATGGATATAGAGACATGAGGACTCTTTAAAAGTGTCACATAACCCCCTGTATAGGTTATTTTGTTAAATTGAAGACCAACTTGGTGGCAAGTGTGAAGGATGAGTGAAAGAAGGGTGATTATGATTGCAAACATTGAGAACACTTGTCTAAAGGAAGGTTGATGACTAGGGACACATCCAATGAATGTTAGATCATGTTTTTAACCCCCTTTATAGTGAAATAATTTCATTTTTCCCTATTTTTATATGGAGTGTTCAAATAAGACCAAATGATGTAGGCAATTTCATGAAGTGAACTGAGAGACCTCTACACCAAGTTTGAGGAGTTTGATTCCTTTAAGGGACATTTGTATAAAGATAAATTGAATATTATGCTCCATATTCCATTCTCCTATAAATATAACTCATTTTCTCAGCTTGACACCTGTTCTTGTGACTCTTGATCTTCATTGTTCTCTCTCCTCTCTCACATCCTATAAGTACTAGCCATTTTGGCTCTTGTTTGATAATTCCACACCATGTATGACAAAGCCCTATTGGTTTGATGTTGTACTTTTCCTTTGAATAATATGAAAAATCTAGTTTTGATTTCACAAACATCTTGTCTAAGTGTGCAAAGTGATGAATGGTGAGGTCTAGTGATTCTATACTTATGTTTGTCATTTCATGTCTAGTGCAAGAAGGTCTCATTATAACAGTTCATATAGAGTTATGTAGTGTTCTTGGCTCCTTTAAAGTGTGAAAGTGTACTTAGAGTCTACAATATTTACTCTAGTCCACTTTCCTTGAGTTTTCTCATTCATATCACCTCTATATTGAAATACTGATGTTAGAACATCTTAGGACTTTGAAACTAGTTTGTAAGTCTTGTTCTTAGTGAAAGAATTATAATATCATTGTGGAAATACTTATGGCGTATCACCTCCTTATAATATCTTTCTTTCATGCATATTTTTCTCACTTTTCTCACAAATAATCAATTAGCACACGTGATAAGCACTTCAAGATTAATTCAAGGAGCTAGCCCTTAAACCTAAAGGTCTACCTCTACTATAGGCAACCCACTAGCCTAGAAGTATTCCAATGTTGGCCAAATCCTAGATTAGTATTGAACAACCTCCTCTAGGGTGCACAATTTTATTTTAATAGTTCTATTAAATGAATAAACATGATTAAGACAACCATTACCATCATATTCAAAGTTCACATTGCTCATATTTAGATAGCATAGATTTTATTCATTATATCCATACTATATCCATAAGTTACATAATAGATCTATAGTGTAGCTCAATGATAAAAATTAGATATAACTAGAGTGTAATATCAAGATTACAATGACATCTAAGATTACGCTATTCACTAACAATCAACTATTATACAATAATGATAAACAACCTTTATAAATCTCTAAATAGGGGTATTTATACTTAGTTCTCCTTGACCAAGTAATTACAATAGTTATGACACTTATAGTGATTGGTTGATGATCTACAATAGACTAAGACTCATGTCATCCATATACAATGTTTTCCTAAGGACCCAGGCCTTTTTGCCCCTATATTCCCATTGGATGATGGATCCTCACTACCAAGTGTCTATCTTCATATGGGTCGGTGCTAAACTCATACACGATTGAAATCTATTTCATCCCTAAGAATCCTTCCTTAACCATTCCCACTTCCTTCATGATCCCTAAATATTTCATTGATATTTTGAGCCCTTTGCTCTCATGTTCTTCATTTATTATTCCTCCCTTCTGATTGGGTCTTCTCACATCATGATCTCTTATGTTATGGTCTTATGCACTTATATACTTTTATGTCATGCTCCTTTTACACCATGCTTATTCTATGCCATTTTTGTTCCATGCCACTACCAAAATACTTAGCCAAAATTTAGGGTCCAACATGTCTATTTAGGAATGTTGGTCAAACCCTATAGGGCTTAAATTTGATGGTCATATGATTTTATTTGTAATTTTTTATTGTAAAATATAAATAATCTAAAACATTATAATAAATATATATTATTTTTAATATTTATTTTTCTAATATAAACTATAATAATTTCAAGGAATAATATTGATTAAATAATCATAATAATAAAAAACGTGACCAAAGGGTCAATTGTCAAAGGTATGTACTTTTTTCTATGAAAAAATAAAGTGCTTTGATGAGATTATTTTTATTGTTGACTAGACTAGCCAACAAAGGCATAGTTCCTCATTGGGTTCCCTTTCTTCATCCATAGGGAACCTACTTTAATTCTTGTGGGAGTACCTACTCATGGGCACTCAACCTTAATCAGTTTGGTTCTTACAAACTCTTGGGTGTGTCAATCAGGGGAGACATCTACCAACACTCTAACCTTATGAAGTTTTACCTAAAGTAGATATTTTCTCCTCTAGGCCAACTAAAGCTTAATTCATAAGGCCTAGATGATCTGTACAACATAATGAAATGCATTTGACTATTGTACCTAGTTGAAAAGGCTGGTTCATGATCATAAATAAATCTACATTGAACTCACACATTTCTTGGGTTGGGGGAAGAGTCAATCGTTAGTTTTTTTCAGGCTCTTTGTGCATGTCATGCCTTCCTATCTATCTTCCCTAGCTTAATTCATCTTTTAAGATTCACATAGAGGTTGGGATACTCATCAAACTTATGGCCTTTTTTGTAATAGGTGTAAAAAGGAGTGTTGACGATGGAAATTATACCATTAATGAATCAACCTTTTTGTCTATTACAAAGGTCAAGATGGATTCATACTAGTCTAATCATGGGGTTATAAATATTCATCTATGATCCTAAATATGTGAGGGTTTTTTTAATAAGTTTTAGGAAATAATTAATAATTTATCAAGTACAACTTATTCCATTATAACAATCATAAATCTACTTTATCAATCATGAATTAGTTAAGATGAGAATTTGTAATCTATTATGTCTAAAAAAGAAAACTTATGAGTTAGATAATATCTTAAAGAATAAAAATATGATTCAGTAAATATATATTTGTTCCAAGTATATCTTACTTCTTTGATGTAATATTCTCCAAGTTTACTTCAAGAAACAACCATAAATATAAAGAAAATATTTGAGAAAAAGATAAAGCATTCAAACATGTAAACAATCAAAAGAGAAACACAACAAAAAACAACCACTTAAGAAATGAAAAACAACCTAATATAAACTAAAGATAAACTAAGAATAAGATAAAATCTTAAGAATGACAATAATCTAAAACCTAGTCTAAACATAAAGTAATCTAATAAACTATAAAATAACTATTAACTACAAATAGTGAATTTCAATTAAACAGAAAAATAACACTAATAAAAAAATTAAATAGATTTAGTGACTAATTAAGATTAAACCTAAACACTTAAAAGAACATAAACTTTAAATAGAACTAAAATAAAATTTAAAAGAAAGATCTATTACTAATTAATCTAAAGGAAGCACAAGAAACTAAGGAACTAATTAAACTCTAAAAATAGAAAAGAAACTTGAAAATAATCTAAGAAAAGAAGTAAGAGATAGAAGTAAAAACCAGGTTTAAAATAAAACTAAAAATAAAATTGTATTAAAGTTAGAGTCAAAATATATTATAATAAGACATGTGAGCCTCAAAAAGAGAGTCATCTTAATAGGAAAAGATAACTTTATTCAGAAAACCAACATTTTTCCTTTATAATAACTTGAGTGACAACTCTACAATCAAAATAGATCAATGAAGTGTTAAAAAATAGTGAAGTGATCATCATCAGGTTGAATACTTGGAATCTACATATAGGATTGTGTTGTATTATCAATTACTCAATCATCAGATAAAGTACCATTGGGTCTACCTATTATTTTTATTCCTCCTTCAAATGAGTTCTTGATCTCCTTAAATACATTCAAACTTAGTTGTAAATAAGTTATAACTAACTTTAATTAGTTATTAGTTTATGCTAACTAATTGAGTTTTAAAAATTCAATTAATTATAACAATTATTGGTTAAAGATAGGTTTAATTAAGACTTGAAAGTCTTAATTGATCAAGTTTATTAAATATAGACTGGGGTTACTAATCTTAACAGGTGGGGACCCTCATTGATTAATAATATAATAGAAAACATATTTTAACTATAAAATAAATAAGTCAAATATCAATAAATTCTATTTATGTTAATCCATAATGCATTTCAAATGCATTAATCATATATATTTATACCAAAATTTTAAAACTATTACATTTTCCAAAATTATCAAAATATATCAAAAATATGAAAATGAAAGTATCAACTAAGATGAAGTATCAACTAAAAATGTAGAGTTTTGTCATGAAAAAATTGAGCATAAAACAAAAATTTATCCCCTAGATGACCAATAATCATTTGAATCAAAAAGTAATTCAATTACTGGTTTGTCTTGTGCATTAAGACAAACATTATACTCAATTTTATTTACAAGGAACTATACTAGTCTTATTCCTGAATCAGTCATACTATTATCAATATCTATCTTGATCCTTTTCAATATCCTAACTTTCATGGGCATATCAAGTTCTAACTGACTTTTAGCTCTCTTTTTTGTAGTTCTCTTTTTTGTAGTAGAAGGTGGCATGTCCATTGTCTTTCTTCTAATAGCATAGTCTCAAATTCCCAAATTCAATCTTTTAGATCCCAAGATAGGTTTACTAAGAGAAGAAGTCAAACCTAACCCTTTACCCTTCATAACAAGCTCTCTACAGGAAATAGAAGATGCATCAGAAGGAATGGCCATGTTCTTAAAACTTTTAGCATGAATTATATCAATTTCTAATTGTGTGGCTTGATTTATAGGAAGAGGATCAATAGTTAGCTCAATTATTTCAATATTACAAGGCTAATGTGGTAAGTGTTGAGGATTATTATCCAAACAACAAGATGAATTATTTTGAAAAGGGGTTCAAGTTCCAAACCTATGGCCAAATGAAACTTTGTTACCTATATACCCTTTATTTACTAGATTAGCAAGAAAATTATTTATGATATCCAAAAATTTAAGATCTGAAGTGTCAAAATGTATAGACATTTTTTTTCCCGTATGGAATTTAGGACCAAAATTTCTTTCACGAAAACCTCCTCTAGGGAAATTTCTATTGGGATTGGAGTGATTGGAATCACTACCAAAACTTTGTCCCCATCCCCTATTGTCATTACTTCTAACTGAACCAGGTTCATCCCACCCTAACATTATGATCAATCTATAATATAACAAATTTAAACTAAGAATCAACAAACTTCTCAAAGAAACAAGATTGAATGCTGCTACTTCTCAACAACTAAAATTGAACCATTTCATAAATTGAAAAATCATCTATCTATGTCAAATTTTCCATTGAATCCTCAACTAATTTCATAATTTCATTTCAAAACACTTTAATGAAATTCCAAATGCAAACCAAGAATCTATCAAACATATCTCATTGATCCATCGATAAATGATTGTGCTTTTAAACCAATATGATTATAACTGGCCTGATAACTTTTAATTTTTTTAAAAACTGAGCCATTCCAAATGAGAAGTATCCAAGAACTCTAACTTCTATGTCCATTTTCAAAATAACACCTAAGACTTCAATATGGAGATTTAATTTAAATAAAAATTTCATCTTAGTTGAATCCTTAAAATCACCCTTGCAACTATAAACTGGTAGATAAGCTCACAAACTCAAGATTATCCATATATATCTATGAAAGATTTTTTAGCATATTATTTTCTAAATGGCTAACTTCATAGTCTATATTGAAACTAGATATTCTTAGACTTACTAAGAAAATCTTGATATACCATATTATAATAAATAATCAAGCCATAACTACCTATTATAATTTTAAAATCTAGTTATGCATGAATTATAGTTCTTAAAATATTCTGACTATAACATGACATTTTCAAAACCCAATGCAAACCTTCACACTATTATATCAAGAATACTGAAACCATTCCCAAGTATATGAAAACTTTTATGAAACATAAATGAATTACAAGCACCATATTACTAAAATCAAGATTTTCACTTGGAGTCATTATGCTTTACCATTTTCAAAAAAAATCTTAATAGGGTCTTTAAACAAATCGGAAAATTAAAGATTCAAATTTTGAAAGCATATGTCAATAACCTTCAATTTTAACACATTTCAATGAAGACACCAATAGAAACCCCTTAACATCCATCACCAAATATTCATGTCCAAAACACAACTATTAACACATAAAATGAAAACCTTAGAATTCAATAGCTGAACCAACTCTAAAGATTGAAAGAACTATCAAATCTATAGATTCTTAGAGATTAAGAGAACCCATTGACTTATTCCAAACTATGTATGTGACCTTCCTCTTTAAGATATAAAAAGACATGTATGCACCATTATCATATTATCCAATAGTGCATGAAACCAAACATACCCGAGGGCCATTTACA
Organism: Torreya grandis; assembly: GCA_037957365.1. Taxonomy (NCBI): domain Eukaryota; kingdom Viridiplantae; phylum Streptophyta; class Pinopsida; order Cupressales; family Taxaceae; genus Torreya; species Torreya grandis. The sequence continues at coordinate 2,814,029 of JARHVA010001446.1, read as the reverse complement.
TCATACATTTGAAAACCAAAAATTCTAACCCCTTTCTGTATTTCACACCTAAATGCCTTGTATATTCTTATGATATCCACAATATATCAAATCGAAACTATTCACATATTATTCATGCAATAACAACTTCCAAGATTGAAAAATTATTTATTCTTCCAAATGTTGCCCCCCAAGAAAACACTAAACATATATCAAAGATTAAACTAAGTCATTTTCATAAACCCTAGGTCTGTCAGTAACTCAAACTAAAAGATACTTGAAAATTAAATTATTCAACAAAGCCTTTGAAGACCAGATAAAACACCCTTAATATGCATGTTAACAAAACCAAAAACTTCAATATTTCCATCATTCATACAAACTTATGCATAACTGAAAACCTCTTCAACTATGAAGAAAACAAACTACTCAAATACTTAAAAGAAATCATCAGAACTTCTTAAAACATCTACATGTAGATTGATTCTTAAAAACTTTCATAACATAGCCCATATTTCATCACAAAAAACCATTTAAGAATTACTCAGAACTTTCATAAATGCTCATGCAAACCCAAAAATACAACCAACACTTATTTCTTCACAGTAAATTAAAATTTTCTCATAAATCACCATGATATTTTCAAAACAAAATCAATCAACACTATATAGACATACCTGATAACACACCCTGAGAATTTCTATGCAATATCCTTCACTAAAACTTTGCTCTACATCTCAAAGATTATTTGACTAGGGCTCTACTTCTGTAACTGAGCTTGCAACAAGAAAACAATAATAATAAACTCAACACTTATATCCACCAACTTACCACCATAACCAATTCAGTGTCATGCCTGAATCTCATTGGCTAGTATTTACTAATCATGTATCTAGTTTAGGGACCTTGACAACTTGGTTATCGACATCGAAAAAAATAGCCATCACTAAACCTTCATGGTAAAACTTTAACCAACCTCCTCAAATTGAGGTAGTCATGTATCACATTAAATTCTATTACCACCAAATCCTCATGGCAATCTCAAATCATCAGAGCCATGCCATTGAACTTAAATGTTTGTGCCAACCTTATCTTGCCACGGTGGATTGAAATGCCAATCAAAAACCAGCTAAGCATATCAATTAAATAAACTAAAAATTCTTTATTTTCAATCCAATGGCCCTTTAAAACCATATTCCATGATGAACCTTTACACCTTAGCAAATGTCAATGCCCTAGCATCATGACTCGAAGGGTCTTAAATCAAGACATAAGATAGGCGCTTTGAAATATTTCAAAGATTTCAAAATAATAAATATTAAACCTCTAAAATATATATGAGGATTATATTCAGAACACTTTATGTCATTGAGATTTTATTTCAAGAACAAACTCAAGGTTAAAAACTACCCTTTTATTATATGAATCTGTATGCCCAAAGAGACACAAAAAAATGCTATCCATGCCTTGAGACCTATGCTTTCTTTTGAAACTAAAATTTGAATAATAGTTATGATCTTGAATTGATAATGATTCAAACTCAAGGAATC